>JAKSXO010000242.1:0-127903 GCA_024509115.1 Crotalus helleri
AGAGATAGGTAGGTAGGTAGATTGATAGATAGAGATAGGTAGGTAGGTAGGTAGATAGATAGAGATAGGTAGGTAGGTAGAGAGATAGATAGAGATAGGTAGGTAGGTAGATAGATAGATACAGATAGGTAGGTAGGTAGATAGATAGATACAGATAGGTAGGTAGGTAGGTAGGTAGATAGAGATAGGTAGGTAGGTAGATTGATAGATAGAGATAGGTAGGTAGGTAGGTAGGTAGGTAGATAGAGATAGGTAGGTAGGTAGATAGATAGATAGAGATAGGTAGGTAGGTAGATAGATAGAGATAGGTAGGTAGGTAGATTGATAGAGATACGTAGGTAGATAGATAGATAGATAGATAGATAGATAGATAGATAGATAGATAGATAGATAGATAGATAGAGATAGGTAGGTAGGTAGATAGATAGATAGAGATAGGTAGGTAGGTAGATAGATAGATAGAGATACGTAGGTAGGTAGATAGATAGATAGAGATACGTAGGTAGGTAGATAGATAGATACAGATAGGTAGGTAGGTAGATAGATAGATACAGATAGGTAGGTAGGTAGATTGATAGATAGAGATAGGTAGGTAGATAGATAGATAGAGATAGGTAGGTAGGTAGGTAGATAGATACAGATAGGTAGGTAGGTAGATTGATAGATAGAGATAGGTAGGTAGGTAGGTAGGTAGAGATAGGTAGGTAGGTAGGTAGGTAGATAGATAGAGATAGGTAGTAGGTAGATTGATAGATACAGATAGGTAGGTAGGTAGATAGATAGATACAGATAGGTAGGTAGGTAGATTGATAGATAGAGATAGGTAGGTAGGTAGATTGATGGATACAGATAGGTAGGTAGGTAGATTGATAGATAGAGATAGGTAGGTAGGTAGATTGATAGATACAGATAGGAAGGTAGGTAGATTGATAGATAGAGATAGGTAGGTAGGTAGATAGATAGATACAGATAGGTAGGTAGGTAGATAGATAGATAGAGATAGGTAGGTAGGTAGATTGATAGAGATAGGTAGGTAGGTAGGTAAATAGATAGAGATAGGTAGGTAGGTAGATTGATAGATACAGATAGGTGGGTAGGTAGATAGATAGATACAGATAGGTAGGTAGGTAGATTGATAGATAGAGATAGGTAGGTAGGTAGATAGATAGATAGAGATAGGTAAGTAGGTAGATAGATAGATAGAGATAGGTAGGTAGGTAGATTGATAGAGATAGGTAGGTAGGTAGGTAGATAGATAGAGATAGGTAGGTAGGTAGATTGATAGATACAGATAGGTAGGTAGGTAGATTGATAGATAGAGATAGGTAGGTAGGTAGATAGATAGATACAGATATGTAGGTAGGTAGATTGATAGATAGAGATAGGTAGGTAGGTAGATTGATAGATACAGATAGGTAGGTAGGTAGATAGATACAGATAGGTAGGTAGATTGATAGATAGAGATAGGTAGGTATGTAGATTGATAGATACAGATAGGTAGGTAGGTAGATAGGTAGATAGAGATAGGTAGGTAGGTAGATAGATAGATAGAGATAGGTAGGTAGGTAGATAGATAGATACAGATATGTAGGTAGGTAGATTGATAGATAGAGATAGGTAGGTAGGTAGATTGATAGATACAGATAGGTAGGTAGGTAGATAGGTAGATAGAGATAGGTAGGTAGGTAGATAGATAGATAGAGATAGGTAGGTAGGTAGATAGATAGATAGATAGAGATAGGTAGGTAGGTAGGTAGATAGATAGATAGAGATAGATAGGTAGGTAGGTAGATTGATAGAGACAGATAGGTAGGTAGGAAGATAGATACAGATAGGTAGGTAGGTAGATTGATAGATAGAGATAGGTAGGTAGGTAGGTAGGTAGATAGATAGAGATAGGTAGGTAGGTAGATAGATAGATAGAGATAGGTAGGTAGGTAGATAGATAGATAGAGATAGGTAGGTAGGTAGATAGATAGAGATAGGTAGGTAGGTAGGTAGATAGATAGAGATAGGTAGGTAGGTAGGTAGATAGATAGAGATAGGTAGGTAGGTAGGTAAATAGATACAGATAGGTAGGTAGGTAGATTGATAGATAGAGATAGGTAGGTAGGTAGATTGATAGATAGAGATAGGTAGGTAGGTAGATAGATAGATAGAGATAGGTAGGTAGGTAGATAGATAGATACAGATAGGTAGGTAGGTAGATTGATAGATACAGATAGGTAGGTAGGTAGATAGATAGATAGAGATACGTAGGTAGGTAGGTAGATAGATACAGATTGTAGGTAGATAGATAAATACAGATAGGTGGGTAGGTAGATAGATAGATACAGATAGGTAGGTAGGTAGATTGATAGATAGAGATAGGTAGGTAGGTATATATATAGATACAGATATGTAGGTAGGTAGATAGATAGATACAGATAGGTAGGTAGGTAGATATATAGATACAGATAGGTAGGTAGGTAGGTAGATAGATACAGATAGGTAGGTAGGTAGATAGATAGAGAGAGATAGGTAGGTAGGTAGGTAGATAGATACAGATATGTAGGTAGGTAGATAGATAGAGATAGGTAGGTAGGTAGATTGATAGATAGAGATAGGTAGGTAGGTAGATAGATAGATAGAGATAGGTAGGTATGTAGGTAGATAGATAGAGATAGGTAGGTAGGTAGATTGATAGAGATAGGTAGGTAGGTAGATAGATTGATAGAGATAGGTAGGTAGGTAGATTGATAGATAGAGATAGGTAGGTAGGTAGGTAGATAGATAGAGATAGGTAGGTAGGTAGATAGACTGATAGAGATAGGTAGGTAGGTAGATTGATAGATACAGATAGGTAGGTAGGTAGATAGATAGATAGAGATAGGTAGGTAGGTAGATAGATAGATAGACATAGGTAGGTAGATAGATAGATAGATACAGATAGGTAGGTAGGTAGGTAGATAGATACAGATATGTAGGTAGTTAGATAGATAGATAGAGATAGGTAGGTAGGTAGATTGATAGATAGAGATAGGTAGGTAGGTAGGTAGATAGATAGAGATAGGTAGGTAGGTAGATTGATAGATACAGATAGGTAGGTAGGTAGATAGATAGATACAGATAGGTAGGTAGGTAGATTGATAGATAGAGATAGGTAGGTAGGTAGGTAGATAGATAGAGATAGGTAGGTAGGTAGATTGATAGAGATAGGTAGCTAGGTAGGTAGATAGATAGAGATAGGTAGGTAGGTAGATTGATAGATACAGATAGGTAGGTAGGTAGATAGATAGATACAGATAGGTAGGTAGGTAGATAGATAGATAGAGATAGGTAGGTAGGTAGATAGATAGATAAAGATAGGTAGATAGGTAGATAGATAGATATAGATAGGTAGGTAGGTAGGTAGATAGATAGAGATAGATGGGTAGGTAGATAGATAGATACAGATAGGTAGGTAGGTAGATTGATAGATAGAGATAGATAGGTACGTAGATAGATAGATAGATAGAGATAGGTAGGTAGGTAGATAGATAGATAGAGATAGGTAGGTAGGTAGATTGATAGATACAGATAGGTAGGTAGGTAGATAGATAGATACAGATAGGTAGGTAGGTAGATAGATAGATAGAGATAGGTAGGTAGGTAGATTGATACATACAGATAGGTAGGTAGGTAGATTGATAGATAGAGATAGGTAGGTAGGTAGATTGATAGATACAGATAGGAAGGTAGGTAGATTGATAGATAGAGATAGGTAGGAATGTAGATAGATAGATACAGATAGGTAGGTAGGTAGATTGATAGATAGAGATAGGTAGGTAGGTAGATAGATAGATAGAGATAGGTAGGTAGGTAGATAGATAGATAAAGATAGGTAGATAGGTAGATAGATAGATATAGATAGGTAGGTAGGTAGATAGATAGATAGAGATAGATGGGTAGGTAGATAGATAGATACAGATAGGTAGGTAGGTAGATTGATAGATAGATAGATAGGTAGGTAGATAGATAGATAGAGATAGGTAGGTAGGTAGATAGATAGATAGAGATAGGTAGGTAGGTAGATTGATAGAGATAGGTAGGTAGGTAGGTAGGTAGATAAATAGAGATAGGTAGGTAGGTAGATAGATAGATAGAGATAGGTAGGTAGGTAGATTGATAGATACAGATAGGAAGGTAGGTAGATTGATAGATAGAGATAGGTAGGTAGGTAGATAGATAGATACAGATAGGTAGGTTGGTAGATTGATAGATAGAGATAGGTAGGTAGGTAGATAGATAGATAGAGATAGGTAGATAGGTAGATAGATAGATACAGATAGGTAGGTAGGTAGATAGATAGATAGAGATAGATGGGTAGGTAGATAGATAGATACAGATAGGTAGGTAGGTAGATTGATAGAGATAGGTAGGTAGGTAGGTAGGTAGGTAGATAGATAGAGATAGGTAGGTAGGTAGATTGATAGATACAGATAGGTAGGTAGGTAGATTGATAGATACAGATAGGTAGGTAGATAGATAGATAGAGATAGGTAGGTAGGTAGATTGATAGATAGAGATAGGTAGGTAGGTAGATTGATAGATAGAGATAGGTAGGTAGGTAGGTAGATAGATAGATAGAGATAGGTAGGTAGGTAGATTGATAGATAGAGATAGGTAGGTAGGTAGGTAGATAGATAGAGATGGGTAGGTAGGTAGATATATAGATACAGATATGTAGGTAGATAGATAGAGATAGGTAGATAGGTAGATTGATAGATACAGATAGGTAGGTAGGTAGATTGATAGATAGAGATAGGTAGGTAGGTAGATAGATAGATAGAGATAGGTAGGTAGGTAGATTGATAGATACAGATAGGTAGGTAGGTAGATTGATAGATAGAGATAGGTAGGTAGGTAGATAGATAGATAGAGATAGGTAGGTAGGTAGATAGATAGATAGAGATAGGTAGGTAGGTAGATAGATAGATACAGATAGGTAGGTAGGTAGATAGATAGATACAGATAGGCAGGTAGGTAGATTGATAGATAGAGATAGGTAGGTAGGTAGGTAGATAGATACAGATAGGTAGGTAGGTAGATAGATAGATACAGATAGGTAGGTAGGTAGATTGATAGATAGAGATAGGTAGGTAGGTAGATTGATAGATACAGATAGATAGATAGATAGATATACGTAGGTAGGTAGGTAGATAGATACAGATAGGTAGGTAGATAGATAAATACAGATAGGTGGGTAGGTAGATAGATAGATACAGATAGGTAGGTAGGTAGATTGATAGATAGAGATAGGTAGGTAGGTAGATAGATAGATACAGATATGTAGGTAGGTAGATAGATAGATAGAGATAGGTAGGTAGATAGATTGATAGATAGAGATAGGTAGATAGGTAGATAGATAGATACAGATATGAAGGTAGGTAGATTGATAGATAGAGATAGGTAGGAAGATAGATAGATAGATACAGATAGTTAGGTAGGTAGATTGATAGATACAGATAGGTAGGTAGGTAGATAGATAGATAGAGATAGGTAGGTAGGTAGATAGATAGATACAGATAGGTAGGTAGGTAGATAGATAGATACAGATAGGTAGGTAGGTAGATAGATAGATACAGATAGGTAGGTAGGTAGATTGATAGATACAGATAGGTAGGTAGGTAGATTGATAGATACAGATAGGTAGGTAGGTAGATAGATAGAGATGGGTAGGTAGGTAGATTGATAGATAGAGATAGGTAGGTAGGTACGTAGATAGATAGACATGGGTAGGTAGGTAGATATATAGATACAGATATGTAGGTAGATAGATAGAGATAGGTAGGTAGGTAGATTGATAGATACAGATAGGTAGGTAGGTAGATTGATAGATAGAGATAGGTAGGTAGGTAGATAGATAGATAGAGATAGGTAGGTATGTAGATTGATAGATACAGATAGGTAGGTAGGTAGATTGATAGATAGAGATAGGTAGGTAGGTAGATAGATAGATAGAGATAGGTAGGTAGGTAGATAGATAGATACAGATAGGTAGGTAGGTAGATAGATAGATACAGATAGGTAGGTAGGTAGATAGATAGATACAGATAGGTAGGTAGGTAGATTGATAGATAGAGATAGGTAGGTAGGTAGGTAGATAGATACAGATAGGTAGGTAGGTAGATAGATAGATACAGATAGGTAGGTAGGTAGATTGATAGATACAGATAGGTAGGAAGGTAGATAGATAGATACAGATAGGTAGGTAGGTAGATTGATAGATAGAGATAGGTAGGTAGGTAGATAGATAGAGATAGGTAGGTAGGTAGATAGATAGATAGAGATAGGTAGGTAGGTAGATTGATAGAGATAGGTAGGTAGGTAGGTAGATAAATAGAGGTAGGTAGGTAGGTAGATAGATAGATAGAGATAGGTAGGTAGGTAGATAGATAGATACAGATAGGTAGGTAGGTAGATAGATAGATACAGATAGGTAGGTAGGTAGATTGATAGATACAGATAGGTAGGTAGGTAGATTGATAGATACAGATAGGTAGGTAGGTAGATTGATAGATAGAGATAGGTAGGTAGGTAGATTGATAGATACAGATAGGAAGGTAGGTAGATTGATAGATAGAGATAGGTAGGAAGGTAGATAGATAGATACAGATAGGTAGGTAGGTAGATTGATAGATAGAGATAGGTAGGTAGGTAGATAGATAGATAGAGATAGGTAGGTAGGTAGATAGATAGATAAAGATAGGTAGATAGGTAGATAGATAGATATAGATAGGTAGGTAGGTAGATAGATAGATAGAGATAGATGGGTAGGTAGATAGATAGATACAGATAGGTAGGTAGGTAGATTGATAGATAGATAGATAGCTAGGTAGATAGATAGATAGAGATAGGTAGGTAGGTAGATAGATAGATAGAGATAGGTAGGTAGGTAGATTGATAGAGATAGGTAGGTAGGTAGGTAGGTAGATAAATAGAGATAGGTAGGTAGGTAGATAGATAGATAGAGATAGGTAGGTAGGTAGATTGATAGATACAGATAGGAAGGTAGGTAGATTGATAGATAGAGATAGGTAGGTAGGTAGATAGATAGATACAGATAGGTAGGTTGGTAGATTGATAGATAGAGATAGGTAGGTAGGTAGATAGATAGATAGAGATAGGTAGGTAGGTAGATAGATAGATAGAGATAGGTAGATAGGTAGATAGATAGATACAGATAGGTAGGTAGGTAGATAGATAGATAGAGATAGATGCGTAGGTAGATAGATAGATACAGATAGGTAGGTAGGTAGATTGATAGAGATAGGTAGGTAGGTAGGTAGGTAGGTAGGTAGATAGATAGAGATAGGTAGGTAGGTAGATTGATAGATACAGATAGGTAGGTAGGTAGATTGATAGATACAGATAGGTAGGTAGATAGATAGATAGAGATAGGTAGGTAGGTAGATTGATAGATAGAGATAGGTAGGTAGGTAGATTGATAGATAGAGATAGGTAGGTAGGTAGGTAGATAGATAGATAGAGATAGGTAGGTAGGTAGATTGATAGATAGAGATAGGTAGGTAGGTAGGTAGATAGATAGAGATGGGTAGGTAGGTAGATATATAGATACAGATATGTAGGTAGATAGATAGAGATAGGTAGATAGGTAGATTGATAGATACAGATAGGTAGGTAGGTAGATTGATAGATACAGATAGGTAGGTAGGTAGATTGATAGATAGAGATAGGTAGGTAGGTAGATTGATAGATACAGATAGGAAGGTAGGTAGATTGATAGATAGAGATAGGTAGGAAGGTAGATAGATAGATACAGATAGGTAGGTAGGTAGATTGATAGATAGAGATAGGTAGGTAGGTAGATAGATAGATAGAGATAGGTAGGTAGGTAGATAGATAAAGATAGGTAGATAGGTAGATAGATAGATATAGATAGGTAGGTAGGTAGATAGATAGATAGAGATAGATGGGTAGGTAGATAGATAGATACAGATAGGTAGGTAGGTAGATTGATAGATAGATAGATAGGTAGGTAGATAGATAGATAGAGATAGGTAGGTAGGTAGATAGATAGATAGAGATAGGTAGGTAGGTAGATTGATAGAGATAGGTAGGTAGGTAGGTAGGTAGATAAATAGAGATAGGTAGGTAGGTAGATAGATAGATAGAGATAGGTAGGTAGGTAGATTGATAGATACAGATAGGAAGGTAGGTAGATTGATAGATAGAGATAGGTAGGTAGGTAGATAGATAGATACAGATAGGTAGGTTGGTAGATTGATAGATAGAGATAGGTAGGTAGGTAGATAGATAGATAGAGATAGGTAGGTAGGTAGATAGATAGATAGAGATAGGTAGATAGGTAGATAGATAGATACAGATAGGTAGGTAGGTAGATAGATAGATAGAGATAGATGGGTAGGTAGATAGATAGATACAGATAGGTAGGTAGGTAGATTGATAGAGATAGGTAGGTAGGTAGGTAGGTAGGTAGGTAGATAGATAGAGATAGGTAGGTAGGTAGATTGATAGATACAGATAGGTAGGTAGGTAGATTGATAGATACAGATAGGTAGGTAGATAGATAGATAGAGATAGGTAGGTAGGTAGATTGATAGATAGAGATAGGTAGGTAGGTAGATTGATAGATAGAGATAGGTAGGTAGGTAGGTAGATAGATAGATAGAGATAGGTAGGTAGGTAGATTGATAGATAGAGATAGGTAGGTAGGTAGGTAGATAGATAGAGATGGGTAGGTAGGTAGATATATAGATACAGATATGTAGGTAGATAGATAGAGATAGGTAGATAGGTAGATTGATAGATACAGATAGGTAGGTAGGTAGATTGATAGATAGAGATAGGTAGGTAGGTAGATAGATAGATAGAGATAGGTAGGTAGGTAGATTGATAGATACAGATAGGTAGGTAGGTAGATTGATAGATAGAGATAGGTAGGTAGGTAGATAGATAGATAGAGATAGGTAGGTAGGTAGATAGATAGATAGAGATAGGTAGGTAGGTAGATAGATAGATACAGATAGGTAGGTAGGTAGATAGATAGATACAGATACGTAGGTAGGTAGATTGATAGATAGAGATAGGTAGGTAGGTAGGTAGATAGATACAGATAGGTAGGTAGGTAGATAGATAGATACAGATAGGTAGGTAGGTAGATTGATAGATAGAGATAGGTAGGTAGGTAGATTGATAGATACAGATAGATAGATAGATAGATATATGTAGGTAGGTAGGTAGATAGATACAGATAGGTAGGTAGATAGATAAATACAGATAGGTGGGTAGGTAGATAGATAGATACAGATAGGTAGGTAGGTAGATTGATAGATAGAGATAGGTAGGTAGGTAGATAGATAGATACAGATATGTAGGTAGGTAGATAGATAGATAGAGATAGGTAGGTAGATAGATTGATAGATAGAGATAGGTAGATAGGTAGATAGATAGATACAGATATGAAGGTAGGTAGATTGATAGATAGAGATAGGTAGGAAGATAGATAGATAGATACAGATAGTTAGGTAGGTAGATTGATAGATACAGATAGGTAGGTAGGTAGATAGATAGATAGAGATAGGTAGGTAGGTAGATAGATAGATACAGATAGGTAGGTAGGTAGATAGATAGATACAGATAGGTAGGTAGGTAGATAGATAGATACAGATAGGTAGGTAGGTAGATTGATAGATACAGATAGGTAGGTAGGTAGATTGATAGATACAGATAGGTAGGTAGGTAGATAGATAGAGATGGGTAGGTAGGTAGATTGATAGATAGAGATAGGTAGGTAGGTACGTAGATAGATAGACATGGGTAGGTAGGTAGATATATAGATACAGATATGTAGGTAGATAGATAGAGATAGGTAGGTAGGTAGATTGATAGATACAGATAGGTAGGTAGGTAGATTGATAGATAGAGATAGGTAGGTAGGTAGATAGATAGATAGAGATAGGTAGGTATGTAGATTGATAGATACAGATAGGTAGGTAGGTAGATTGATAGATAGAGATAGGTAGGTAGGTAGATAGATAGATAGAGATAGGTAGGTAGGTAGATAGATAGATACAGATAGGTAGGTAGGTAAGATAGATACAGATAGGTAGGTAGGTAGATAGATAGATACAGATAGGTAGGTAGGTAGATTGATAGATAGAGATAGGTAGGTAGGTAGGTAGATAGATACAGATAGGTAGGTAGGTAGATAGATAGATACAGATAGGTAGGTAGGTAGATTGATAGATACAGATAGGTAGGAAGGTAGATAGATAGATACAGATAGGTAGGTAGGTAGATTGATAGATAGAGATAGGTAGGTAGGTAGATAGATAGAGATAGGTAGGTAGGTAGATAGATAGATAGAGATAGGTAGGTAGGTAGATTGATAGAGATAGGTAGGTAGGTAGGTAGATAAATAGAGGTAGGTAGGTAGGTAGATAGATAGATAGAGATAGGTAGGTAGGTAGATAGATAGATACAGATAGGTAGGTAGGTAGATAGATAGATACAGATAGGTAGGTAGGTAGATTGATAGATACAGATAGGTAGGTAGGTAGATTGATAGATACAGATAGGTAGGTAGGTAGATAGATAGAGATGGGTAGGTAGGTAGATATATAGATACAGATATGTAGGTAGATAGATAGAGATAGGTAGATAGGTAGATTGATAGATACAGATAGGTAGGTAGGTAGATAGATAGATAGATATACGTAGGTAGGTAGGTAGATAGATACAGATAGGTAGGTAGGTAGATAGATAGATAGAGATAGGTAGGTAGATAGATTGATAGATAGAGATAGGTAGATAGGTAGATAGATAGATACAGATAGGTAGGTAGGTAGATAGATAGATAGATATACGTAGGTAGGTAGGTAGATAGATACAGATAGGTAGGTAGGTAGATAGATAGAGATAGGTAGGTAGATAGATTGATAGATAGAGATAGGTAGATAGGTAGATAGATAGATACAGATAGGAAGGTAGGTAGATTGATAGATAGAGATAGGTAGGAAGGTAGATAGATAGATACAGATAGGTAGGTAGGTAGATTGATAGATAGAGATAGGTAGGTAGGTAGATAGATAGAGATAGGTAGGTAGGTAGATAGATAGATAGAGATAGGTAGGTAGGTAGATTGATAGAGATAGGTAGGTAGGTAGGTAGATAAATAGAGGTAGGTAGGTAGGTAGATAGATAGATACAGATAGGTAGGTAGGTAGATAGATAGATACAGATAGGTAGGTAGGTAGATAGATAGATACAGATAGGTAGGTAGGTAGATAGATAGATACAGATAGGTAGGTAGGTAGATTGATAGATACAGATAGGTAGGTAGGTAGATTGATAGATACAGATAGGTAGGTAGGTAGATAGATAGAGATGGGTAGGTAGGTAGATATATAGATACAGATATGTAGGTAGATAGATAGAGATAGGTAGGTAGGTAGATTGATAGATACAGATAGGAAGGTAGGTAGATTGATAGATAGAGATAGGTAGGTAGGTAGATAGATAGATACAGATAGGTAGGTTGGTAGATTGATAGATAGAGATAGGTAGGTAGGTAGATAGATAGATAGAGATAGGTAGGTAGGTAGATAGATAGATAGAGATAGGTAGATAGGTAGATAGATAGATACAGATAGGTGGGTAGGTAGATAGATAGATAGAGATAGGTGGGTAAGTAGATAGATAGATACAGATAGGTAGGTAGGTAGATTGATAGAGATAGGTAGGTAGGTAGGTAGGTAGATAGATAGAGATAGGTAGGTAGGTAGAT
Organism: Crotalus helleri; assembly: GCA_024509115.1. NCBI lineage: Eukaryota > Metazoa > Chordata > Lepidosauria > Squamata > Viperidae > Crotalus > Crotalus helleri. The sequence goes on from JAKSXO010000242.1 coordinate 11,792, forward strand.
TGATAGATACAGATAGGTAGGTAGGTAGATTGATAGATACAGATAGGTAGGTAGATAGATAGATAGAGATAGGTAGGTAGGTAGATTGATAGATACAGATAGGTAGGTAGGTAGATTGATAGATAGAGATAGGTAGGTAGGTAGATAGATAGATATAGGTAGGTAGGTAGATTGATAGATAGAGATAAGTAGGTAGGTAGGTAGATAGATAGAGATGGGTAGGTAGGTAGATATATAGATACAGATATGTAGGTAGATAAATAGAGATAGGTAGGTAGGTAGATTGATAGATACAGATAGGTAGGTAGGTAGATAGATAGATACAGATAGGTAGGTAGGTAGATTGATAGATAGAGATAGGTAGGTAGGTAGATAGATAGATAGAGATAGGTAGGTAGGTAGATCGATAGATAGAGATAGGTAGGTAGGTAGATAGATAGATAGAGATAGGTAGGTAGGTAGATAGATAGATACATATAGGTAGGTAGGTAGATAGATAGATACAGATAGGTAGGTAGGTAGATAGATAGATACAGATAGGTAGGTAGGTAGATTGATAGAGATAGGTAGGTAGGTAGGTAGATAAATAGAGGTAGGTAGGTAGGTAGATTGATAGATAGAGATAGGTAGGTAGGTAGATTGATAGATACAGATAGGTAGGAAGGTAGATAGATAGATACAGATAGGTAGGTAGGTAGATTGATAGATAGAGATAGGTAGGTAGGTAGATAGATAGAGATAGGTAGGTAGGTAGATAGATAGATAGAGATAGGTAGGTAGGTAGATTGATAAAGATAGGTAGGTAGGTAGGTAGATAAATAGAGGTAGGTAGGTAGGTAGATAGATAGATAGAGATAGGTAGGTAGGTAGATAGATAGATACAGATAGGTAGGTAGGTAGATAGATAGATACAGATAGGTAGGTAGGTAGATAGATAGATACAGATAGGTAGGTAGGTAGATTGATAGATACAGATAGGTAGGTAGGTAGATTGATAGATACAGATAGGTAGGTAGGTAGATAGATAGAGATGGGTAGGTAGGTAGATATATAGATACAGATATGTAGGTAGATAGATAGAGATAGGTAGGTAGGTAGATTGATAGATACAGATAGGTAGGTAGGTAGATTGATAGATAGAGATAGGTAGGTAGGTAGATAGATAGATAGAGATAGGTAGGTAGGTAGATAGATAGATAGAGATAGGTAGGTAGGTAGATAGATAGATACAGATAGGTAGGTAGGTAGATAGATAGATAGATATACGTAGGTAGGTAGGTAGATAGATACAGATAGGTAGGTAGGTAGATAGATAGATAGAGATAGGTAGGTAGATAGATTGATAGATAGAGATAGGTAGATAGGTAGATAGATAGATACAGATAGGAAGGTAGGTAGATTGATAGATAGAGATAGGTAGGAAGGTAGATAGATAGATACAGATAGGTAGGTAGGTAGATTGATAGATAGAGATAGGTAGGTAGGTAGATAGATAGAGATAGGTAGGTAGGTAGATAGATAGATAGAGATAGGTAGGTAGGTAGATTGATTGAGATAGGTAGGTAGGTAGGTAGATAAATAGAGGTAGGTAGGTAGGTAGATAGATAGATAGAGATAGGTAGGTAGGTAGATAGATAGATAGAGATAGGTAGGTAGGTAGATAGATAGATACAGATAGGTAGGTAGGTAGATTGATAGATACAGATAGGTAGGTAGGTAGATTGATAGATACAGATAGGTAGGTAGGTAGATAGATAGAGATGGGTAGGTAGGTAGATATATAGATACAGATATGTAGGTAGATAGATAGAGATAGGTAGGTAGGTAGATTGATAGATACAGATAGGTAGGTAGGTAGATTGATAGATAGAGATAGGTAGGTAGGTAGGTAGATAGATAGATAGAGATAGGTAGGTAGGTAGATTGATAGATAGAGATAGGTAGGTAGGTAGATTGATAGAGATAGGTAGGTAGGTAGGTAGATAAATAGAGATAGGTAGGTAGGTAGATAGATAGATAGAGATAGGTAGGTAGGTAGATTGATAGATACAGATAGGAAGGTAGGTAGATTGATAGATAGAGATAGGTAGGTAGGTAGATAGATAGATACAGATAGGTAGGTTGGTAGATTGATAGATAGAGATAGGTAGGTAGGTAGATAGATAGATAGAGATAGGTAGGTAGGTAGATAGATAGATAGAGATAGGTAGATAGGTAGATAGATAGATACAGATAGGTGGGTAGGTAGATAGATAGATAGAGATAGGTGGGTAGGTAGATAGATACAGATAGGTAGGTAGGTAGATTGATAGAGATAGGTAGGTAGGTAGGTAGGTAGATAGATAGAGATAGGTAGGTAGGTAGATTGATAGATACAGATAGGTAGGTAGGTAGATTGATAGATACAGATAGGTAGGTAGATAGATAGATAGAGATAGGTAGGTAGGTAGATTGATAAATACAGATAGGTAGGTAGGTAGATTGATAGATAGAGATAGGTAGGTAGGTAGATAGATAGATATAGGTAGGTAGGTAGATTGATAGATAGAGATAGGTAGGTAGGTAGGTAGATAGATAGAGATGGGTAGGTAGGTAGATATATAGATACAGATATGTAGGTAGATAGATAGAGATAGGTAGGTAGGTAGATTGATAGATACAGATAGGTAGGTAGGTAGATAGATAGATACAGATAGGTAGGTAGGTAGATTGATAGATAGAGATAGGTAGGTAGGTAGATAGATAGATAGAGATAGGTAGGTAGGTAGATCGATAGATAGAGATAGGTAGGTAGGTAGATAGATAGATAGAGATAGGTAGGTAGGTAGATAGATAGATACATATAGTTAGGTAGGTAGATAGATAGATACAGATAGGTAGGTAGGTAGATAGATAGATACAGATAGGTAGGTAGGTAGATTGATAGATAGAGATAGGGAGGTAGGTAGGTAGATAGATACAGATAGGTAGGTAGGTAGATAGATAGATACAGATAGGTAGGTAGGTAGATTGATAGATACAGATAGGTAGGTAGGTAGATAGATAGATACAGATAGGTAGGTAAGTAGATTGATAGATACAGATAGGTAGGTAGGTAGATTGATAGATAGAGATAGGTAGGTAGGTAGATAGATAGATACAGATAGGTAGGTAGGTACATTGATAGATAGAGATAGGTAGGTAGGTAGATTGATAGATACAGATAGGTAGGTAGGTAGATAGATAGATAGAGATAGGTATGTAGGTAGATCGATAGATAGAGATAGGTAGGTAGGTAGATAGATAGATAGAGATAGGTAGGTAGGTAGATAGATAGATACAGATAGGTAGGTAGGTAGATAGATAGATACAGATAGGTAGGTAGGTAGATAGATAGATACAGATAGGTAGGTAGGTAGATTGATAGATAGAGATAGGTAGGTAGGTAGGTAGATAGATAGATACAGATAGGTGGGTAGGTAGATAGATAGATACAGATAGGTAGGTAGGTAGATTGATAGATAGAGATAGGTAGGTAGGTAGATATATAGATACAGATATGTAGGTAGGTAGATAGATAGATACAGATAGGTAGGTAGGTTGATTGATAGATAGAGATAGGTAGATAGGTAGATAGATAGATACAGAAAGGTAGGTAGGTGGATTGATAGATAGAGATAGGTAGGTAGATAGATTGATAGATAGAGATAGGTAGATAGGTAGATAGATAGATACAGATAGGTAGGTAGGTAGATATATAGATACAGATATGTAGGTAGGTAGATAGATAGATACAGATAGGTAGGTAGGTAGATTGATAGATAGAGATAGGTAGGTAGGTAGGTAGATAGATAGAGATAGGTAGGTAGGTAGGTAGATAGATACAGATAGGTAGGTAGAAAGATTGATAGAGATAGGTAGGTAGGTAGGTAGATAGATAGATACAGATAGGTAGGTAGGTAGTTTGATAGATAGAGATAGGTAGGTAGGTAGATATATAGATACAGATATGTAAGTAGGTAGGTAGGTAGATAGATAGAGATAGGTAGGTAGGTAGATAGATAGATAGAGATAGGTAGGTAGGTAGATTGATAGATAGAGTTAGGTAGATAGGTAGATAGATAGATACAGATATGTAGGTAGGTAGATTGATAGATACAGATAGGTAGGTAGGTAGATAGATAGATACAGATAGGTAGGTAGGTTGATTGATAGATAGAGATAGGTAGGTAGGTAGATTGATAGATACAGATAGGTAGGTAGGTAGGTAGGTAGATAGATAGAGATAGGTAGGTAGGTAGATTGATAGAGATAGGTAGGTAGGTAGATAGATAGATAGAGATAGGTAGGTAGGTAGATAGATAGATAGAGATAGGTAGGTAGGTAGATTGATAGATAGAGATAGGTAGGTAGGTAGGTAGATAGATAGAGATAGGTAGGTAGGTAGATAGATAGATAGAGATAGGTAGGTAGGTAGATTGATAGATAGAGATAGGTAGATAGGTAGATAGATAGATACAGATATGTAGGTAGGTAGATTGATAGATACAGATAGGTAGGTTGGTATATAGATAGATACAGATAGGTAGGTAGGTAGATTGATAGATAGAGATAGGTAGGTAGGTAGATTGATAGATACAGATAGGAAGGTAGGTAGATTGATAGATAGAGATAGGTAGGTAGATAGATAGATAGATAGAGATAGGTAGGTAGGTAGATTGATAGAGATAGGTAGGTAGGTAGGTAGATAGATAGAGATAGGTAGGTAGGTAGATTGATAGATACAGATAGGTAGGTAGGTAGATTGATAGATAGAGATAGGTAGGTAGGTAGATAGATAAATAGAGATAGGTAGGTAGGTAGGTAGATTGATAGATACAGATAGGTAGGTAGGTAGATTGATAGATAGAGATAGGTAGGTAGGTAGATAGATAGATAGAGATAGGTAGGTAGGTACATTGATAGATAGAGATAGGTAGTTAGGTAGATATATAGATACAGATATGTAGGTAGATAGATAGAGATAGGTAGGTAGGTAGATTGATAGATACAGATAGGTAGGTATGTAGATTGATAGATACAGATAGGTAGGTAGGTAGATTGATAGATAGAGATAGGTAGGTAGGTAGATAGATAGATAGAGATAGGTAGGTAGGTAGATTGATAGATACAGATAGGTAGGTAGGTAGATTGATAGATAGAGATAGGTAGGTAGGTAGATAGATAGATAGAGATAGGTAGGTAGGTAGATAGATAGAGATAGGTAGGTAGGTAGATAGATAGATAGAGATAGGTAGGTAGGTAGATAGATAGATAGAGATAGGTAGGTAGGTAGATAGATAGATACAGATAGGTAGGTAGGTAGATAGATAGATACAGATAGGTAGGTAGGTAGATTGATAGATAGAGATAGGTAGGTAGGTAGGTAGATAGATACAGATAGGTAGGTAGGTAGATAGATAGATACAGATAGGTAGGTAGGTAGATTGATAGATACAGATAGGTAGGTAGGTAGATAGATAGATACAGATAGGTAGGTAGGTAGATTGATAGATAGAGATAGGTAGGTAGGTAGATTGATAGATACAGATAGGTAGGTAGGTAGATAGATAGATAGATATACGTAGGTAGGTAGGTAGATAGATACAGATAGGTAGGTAGATAGATAAATACAGATAGGTGGGTAGGTAGATAGATAGATACAGATAGGTAGGTAGGTAGATTGATAGATAGAGATAGGTAGGTAGGTAGATATATAGATACAGATATGTAGGTAGGTAGATAGATAGATACAGATAGGTAGGTAGGTAGATAGATAGATAGATACAGATAGGTAGGTAGGTAGATAGATAGATACAGATAGGTAGGTAGGTAGATTGATAGATACAGATAGGTAGGTAGGTAGATTGATAGATACAGATAGGTAGGTAGGTAGATAGAGATGGGTAGGTAGGTAGATATATAGATACAGATATGTAGGTAGATAGATAGAGATAGGTAGGTAGGTAGATTGATAGATACAGATAGGTAGGTAGGTAGATTGATAGAGATAGGTAGGTAGGTAGGTAGGTAGATAAATAGAGATAGGTAGGTAGGTAGATAGATAGATAGAGATAGGTAGGTAGGTAGATTGATAGATACAGATAGGAAGGTAGGTAGATTGATAGATAGAGATAGGTAGGTAAGTAGATAGTTAGATACAGATAGGTAGGTAGGTAGATAGATAGATAGAGGTAGGTAGGTAGGTAGATAGATAGAGATAGGTAGATAGGTAGATAGATAGATACAGATAGGTGGGTAGGTAGATAGATAGATAGAGATAGGTGGGTAGGTAGATAGATAGATACAGATAGGTAGGTAGGTAGATTGATAGAGATAGGTAGGTAGGTAGGTAGGTAGGTAGATAGATAGAGATAGGTAGGTGGGTAGATTTATAGATACAGATAGGTAGGTAGGTAGGTAGATAGATACAGATAGGTAGGTAGGTAGATAGATAGATACAGATAGGTAGGTAGGTAGATTGATAGATACAGATAGGTAGGTAGGTAGATAGATAGATACAGATAGGTAGGTAGGTAGATTGATAGATAGAGATAGGTAGGTAGGTAGATTGATAGATACAGATAGGTAGGTAGGTAGATAGATAGATAGATATACGTAGGTAGGTAGGTAGATAGATACAGATAGGTAGGTAGATAGATAAATACAGATAGGTAGGTAGGTAGGTAGATAGATACAGATAGGTAGGTAGGTAGATTGATAGATAGAGATAGGTAGGTAGGTAGATATATAGATACAGATATGTAGGTAGGTAGATAGATACAGATAGGTAGGTAGGTAGATAGATAGATACAGATAGGTAGGTAGGTAGATAGATAGATACAGATAGGTGGGTAGGTAGATAGATAGATACAGATAGGTAGGTAGGTAGATTGATAGATAGAGATAGGTAGGTAGGTAGATATATAGATACAGATATGTAGGTAGGTAGATAGATAGATACAGATAGGTAGGTAGGTAGATAGATAGATACAGATAGGTAGGTAGGTAGATAGATAGATACAGATAGGTAGGTAGGTAGATTGATAGATAGAGATAGGTAGGTAGGTAGATATATAGATACAGATATGTAGGTAGGTACATAGATAGATACAGATAGGTAGGTAGGTAGATATATAGATACAGATATGTAGGTAGATAGATAGAGATAGGTAGGTAGGTAGATTGATAGATACAGATAGGTAGGTAGGTAGATTGATAGATAGAGATAGGTAGGTAGGTAGATAGATAGATAGAGATAGGTAGGTAGGTAGATTGATAGATAGAGATAGGTAGGTAGGTAGATTGATAGAGATAGGTAGGTAGGTAGGTAGGTAGATAAATAGAGATAGGTAGGTAGGTAGATAGATAGATAGAGATAGGTAGGTAGGTAGATTGATAGATACAGATAGGAAGGTAGGTAGATTGATAGATAGAGATAGGTAGGTAAGTAGATAGTTAGATACAGATAGGTAGGTAGGTACATAGATAGATAGAGGTAGGTAGGTAGGTAGATAGATAGAGATAGGTAGATAGGTAGATAGATAGATACAGATAGGTGGGTAGGTAGATAGATAGATAGAGATAGGTGGGTAGGTAGATAGATAGATACAGATAGGTAGGTAGGTAGATTGATAGAGATAGGTAGGTAGGTAGGTAGGTAGATAGATAGAGATAGGTAGGTAGGTAGATTGATAGATACAGATAGGTAGGTAGGTAGATTGATAGATACAGATAGGTAGGTAGATAGATAGATAGAGATAGGTAGGTAGGTAGATTGATAGATACAGATAGGAAGGTAGGTAGATTGATAGATAGAGATAGGTAGGTAAGTAGATAGTTAGATACAGATAGGTAGGTAGGTAGATAGATAGATAGAGGTAGGTAGGTAGGTAGATAGATAGAGATAGGTAGATAGGTAGATAGATAGATACAGATAGGTGGGTAGGTAGATAGATAGATAGAGATAGGTGGGTAGGTAGATAGATAGATACAGATAGGTAGGTGGGTAGATTGATAGAGATAGGTAGGTAGGTAGGTAGGTAGATAGATAGAGATAGGTAGGTAGGTAGATTGATAGATACAGATAGGTAGGTAGATAGATAGATAGAGATAGGTAGGTAGGTAGATTGATAGATACAGATAGGTAGGTAGGTAGATAGATAGATACAGATAGGTAGGTAGGTAGATTGATAGATAGAGATAGGTATTTAGGTAGATAGATAGATAGAGATAGGTAGGTAGGTAGATCGATAGATAGAGATAGGTAGGTAGGTAGATAGATAGATAGAGATAGGTAGGTAGGTAGATAGATAGATACAGATAGGTAGGTAGGTAGATAGATAGATACAGATAGGTAGGTAGGTAGATTGATAGATAGAGATAGGTAGGTAGGTAGGTAGATAGATACAGATAGGTAGGTAGGTAGATAGATAGATACAGATAGGTAGGTAGGTAGATTGATAGATACAGATAGGTAGGTAGGTAGATAGATAGATACAGATAGGTAGGTAGGTAGATTGATAGATACAGATAGGTAGGTAGGTAGATTGATAGATACAGATAGGTAGGTAGGTAGATAGATAGATACAGATAGGTAGGTAGGTAGATTGATAGATAGAGATAGGTAGGTAGGTAGATTGATAGATACAGATAGGTAGGTAGGTAGATAGATAGATAGATAGAGATAGGTAGGTAGGTAGATCGATAGATAGAGATAGGTAGGTAGGTAGATAGATAGATAGAGATAGGTAGGTAGGTAGATCGATAGATAGAGATAGGTAGGTAGGTAGATAGATAGATACAGATAGGTAGGTAGGTAGATAGATAGATACAGATAGGTAGGTAGGTAGATAGATAGATACAGAGAGGTAGGTAGGTAGATTGATAGATAGAGATAGGTAGGTAGGTAGGTAGATAGATACAGATAGGTAGGTAGGTAGATAGATAGATACAGATAGGTAGGTAGATAGATAAATACAGATAGGTGGGTAGGTAGATAGATAGATACAGATAGGTAGGTAGGTAGATTGATAGATAGAGATAGGTAGGTAGGTAGATATATAGATACAGATATGTAGGTAGGTAGATAGATAGATACAGATAGGTAGGTAGGTTGATTGATAGATAGAGATAGGTAGATAGGTAGATAGATAGATACAGAAAGGTAGGTAGGTGGATTGATAGATAGAGATAGGTAGGTAGATAGATTGATAGATAGAGATAGGTAGATAGGTAGATAGATAGATACAGATAGGTAGGTAGGTAGATATATAGATACAGATATGTAGGTAGGTAGATAGATAGATACAGATAGGTAGGTAGGTAGATTGATAGATAGAGATAGGTAGGTAGGTAGGTAGATAGATACAGATAGGTAGGTAGGTAGGTAGGTAGATAGATACAGATAGGTAGGTAGATAGATTGATAGAGATAGGTAGGTAGGTAGGTAGATAGATAGATACAGATAGGTAGGTAGGTAGTTTGATAGATAGAGATAGGTAGGTAGGTAGATATATAGATACAGATATGTAGGTAGGTAGGTAGATAGAGATAGGTAGGTAGGTAGATAGATAGATAGAGATAGGTAGGTAGGTAGATTGATAGATAGAGATAGGTAGATAGGTAGATAGATAGATACAGATATGTAGGTAGGTAGATTGATAGATACAGATAGGTAGGTAGGTAGATAGATAGATACAGATAGGTAGGTAGGTTGATTGATAGATAGAGATAGGTAGGTAGGTAGATTGATAGATACAGATAGGTAGGTAGGTAGGTAGGTAGATAGATAGAGATAGGTAGGTAGGTAGATTGATAGAGATAGGTAGGTAGGTAGATAGATAGATAGAGATAGGTAGGTAGGTAGATAGATAGATAGAGATAGGTAGGTAGGTAGATTGATAGATAGAGATAGGTAGGTAGGTAGGTAGATAGATAGAGATAGGTAGGTAGGTAGATAGATAGATAGAGATAGGTAGGTAGGTAGATTGATAGATAGAGATAGGTAGATAGGTAGATAGATAGATACAGATATGTAGGTAGGTAGATTGATAGATACAGATAAGTAGGTTGGTATATAGATAGATACAGATAGGTAGGTAGGTAGATTGATAGAGATAGGTAGGTAGGTAGGTAGATAAATAGAGGTAGGTAGGTAGGTAGATTGATAGATAGAGATAGGTAGATAGGTAGATAGATAGATACAGATATGTAGGTAGGTAGATTGATAGATACAGATAGGTAGGAAGGTAGATAGATAGATACAGATAGGTAGGTAGGTAGATTGATAGATAGAGATAGGTAGGTAGGTAGATAGATAGAGATAGGTAGGTAGGTAGATAGATAGATAGAGATAGGTATGTAGGTAGATTGATAGAGATAGGTAGGTAGGTAGGTAGATAAATAGAGGTAGGTAGGTAGGTAGATAGATAGATAGATAGAGATAGGTAGGTAGGTAGATAGATAGATAGAGATAGGTAGGTAGGTAGATAGATAGATACAGATAGGTAGGTAGGTAGATTGATAGATACAGATAGGTAGGTAGGTAGATTGATAGATACAGATAGGTAGGTAGATAGATAGAGATGGGTAGGTAGGTAGATATATAGATACAGATATGTAGGTAGATAGATAGAGATAGGTAGGTAGGTAGATTGATAGATACAGATAGGTAGGTAGGTAGATTGATAGATAGAGATAGGTAGGTAGGTAGATAGATAGATAGAGATAGGTAGGTAGGTAGATAGATAGATACAGATAGGTAGGTAGGTAGATAGATAGATAGATATACGTAGGTAGGTAGGTAGATAGATACAGATAGGTAGGTAGGTAGATAGATAGATAGAGATAGGTAGGTAGATAGATTGATAGATAGAGATAGGTAGATAGGTAGATAGATAGATACAGATAGGAAGGTAGGTAGATTGATAGATAGAGATAGGTAGGAAGGTAGATAGATAGATACAGATAGGTAGGTAGGTAGATTGATAGATAGAGATAGGTAGGTAGGTAGATAGATAGAGATAGGTAGGTAGGTAGATAGATAGATAGAGATAGGTAGGTAGGTAGATTGATTGAGATAGGTAGGTAGGTAGGTAGATAAATAGAGGTAGGTAGGTAGGTAGATAGATAGATAGAGATAGGTAGGTAGGTAGATAGATAGATACAGATAGGTAGGTAGGTAGATAGATAGATACAGATAGGTAGGTAGGTAGATAGATAGATACAGATAGGTAGGTAGGTAGATTGATAGATACAGATAGGTAGGTAGGTAGATTGATAGATACAGATAGGTAGGTAGGTAGATAGATAGAGATGGGTAGGTAGGTAGATATATAGATACAGATATGTAGGTAGATAGATAGAGATATGTAGGTAGGTAGATTGATAGATACAGATAGGTAGGTAGGTAGATTGATAGATAGAGATAGGTAGGTAGGTAGTTAGATAGATAGAGATAGGTAGGTAGGTAGATTGATAGATAGAGATAGGTAGGTAGGTAGATTGATAGAGATAGGTAGATAGGTAGGTAGATAAATAGAGATAGGGAGGTAGGTAGATAGATAGATAGAGATAGGTAGGTAGGTAGATTGATAGATACAGATAGGAAGGTAGGTAGATTGATAGATAGAGATAGGTAGGTAGGTAGATAGATAGATACAGATAGGTAGGTTGGTAGATTGATAGATAGAGATAGGTAGGTAGGTAGATAGATAGATAGAGATAGGTAGGTAGGTAGATAGATAGATAGAGATAGGTAGATAGGTAGATAGATAGATACAGATAGGTGGGTAGGTAGATAGATAGATAGAGATAGGTGGGTAGGTAGATAGATAGATACAGATAGGTAGGTAGGTAGATTGATAGAGATAGGTAGGTAGGTAGGTATTTAGATAGATAGAGATAGGTAGGTAGGTAGATTGATAGATACAGATAGGTAGGTAGGTAGGTAGATTGATAGATACAGATAGGTAGGTAGATAGATAGATAGAGATAGGTAGGTAGGTAGATTGATAGATACAGATAGGTAGGTAGGTAGATTGATAGATAGAGATAGGTAGGTAGGTAGATAGATAGATATAGGTAGGTAGGTAGATTGATAGATAGAGATAGGTAGGTAGGTAGGTAGATAGATAGAGATGGGTAGGTAGGTAGATATATAGATACAGATATGTAGGTAGATAGATAGAGATAGGTAGGTAGGTAGATTGATAGATACAGATAGGTAGGTAGGTAGATAGATAGATACAGATAGGTAGGTAGGTAGATTGATAGATAGAGATAGGTAGGTAGGTAGATAGATAGATAGAGATAGGTAGGTAGGTAGATCGATAGATAGAGATAGGTAGGTAGGTAGATAGATAGATAGAGATAGGTAGGTAGGTAGATAGATAGATACATATAGGTAGGTAGGTAGATAGATAGATACAGATAGGTAGGTAGGTAGATAGATAGATACAGATAGGTAGGTAGGTAGATTGATAGATAGAGATAGGTAGGTAGGTAGGTAGATAGATACAGATAGGTAGGTAGGTAGATAGATAGATACAGATAGGTAGGTAGGTAGATTGATAGATACAGATAGGTAGGTAGGTAGATAGATAGATACAGATAGGTAGGTAGGTAGATTGATAGATACAGATAGGTAGGTAGGTAGATTGATAGATAGAGATAGGTAGGTAGGTAGATAGATAGATACAGATAGGTAGGTAGGTAGATTGATAGATAGAGATAGGTAGGTAGGTAGATTGATAGATACAGATAGGTAGGTAGGTAGATAGATAGATAGAGATAGGTAGGTAGGTAGATCGATAGATAGAGATAGGTAGGTAGGTAGATAGATAGATAGATAGATAGAGATAGGTAGGTAGGTAGATAGATAGATAAAGATAGGTAGGTAGGTAGATAGATAGATACAGATAGGTAGGTAGGTAGATAGATAGATACAGATAGGTAGGTAGGTAGATTGATAGATAGAGATAGGTAGGTAGGTAGGTAGATAGATAGATACAGATAGGTGGGTAGGTAGATAGATAGATACAGATAGGTAGGTAGGTAGATTGATAGATAGAGATAGGTAGGTAGGTAGATATATAGATACAGATATGTAGGTAGGTAGATAGATAGATACAGATAGGTAGGTAGGTTGATTGATAGATAGAGATAGGTAGATAGGTAGATAGATAGATACAGAAAGGTAGGTAGGTGGATTGATAGATAGAGATAGGTAGGTAGATAGATTGATAGATAGAGATAGGTAGATAGGTAGATAGATAGATACAGATAGGCAGGTAGGTAGATATATAGATACAGATATGTAGGTAGGTAGATTGATAGATAGAGATAGGTAGGTAGGTAGATTGATAGATAGAGATAGGTAGGTAGGTAGATTGATAGATACAGATAGGTAGGTAGATAGATTGATAGAGATAGGTAGGTAGGTAGGTAGATAGATAGATACAGATAGGTAGGTAGGTAGTTTGATAGATAGAGATAGGTAGGTAGGTAGATATATAGATACAGATATGTAGGTAGGTAGGTAGGTAGATAGATAGAGATAGGTAGGTAGGTAGATAGATAGATAGAGATAGGTAGGTAGGTAGATTGATAGATAGAGATAGGTAGATAGGTAGATAGATAGATACAGATATGTAGGTAGGTAGATTGATAGATACAGATAGGTAGGTAGGTAGATAGATAGATACAGATAGGTAGGTAGGTTGATTGATAGATAGAGATAGGTAGGTAGGTAGATTGATAGATACAGATAGGTAGGTAGGTAGGTAGGTAGGTAGATAGATAGAGATAGGTAGGTAGGTAGATTGATAGAGATAGGTAGGTAGGTAGATAGATAGATAGAGATAGGTAGGTAGGTAGATAGATAGATAGAGATAGGTAGGTAGGTAGATTGATAGATAGAGATAGGTAGGTAGGTAGGTAGATAGATAGAGATAGGTACGTAGGTAGATAGATAGATAGAGATAGGTAGGTAGGTAGATTGATAGATAGAGATAGGTAGATAGGTAGATAGATAGATACAGATATGTAGGTAGGTAGATTGATAGATACAGATAGGTAGGTTGGTATATAGATAGATACAGATAGGTAGGTAGGTAGATTGATAGATAGAGATAGGTAGGTAGGTAGGTAGATAGATAGAGATGGGTAGGTAGGTAGATATATAGATACAGATATGTAGGTAGATAGATAGAGATAGGTAGGTAGGTAGATAGATAGAGATAGGTAGGTAGGTAGATAGATAGATAGAGATAGGTAGGTAGGTAGATTGATAGAGATAGGTAGGTAGGTAGGTAGATAAATAGAGGTAGGTAGGTAGGTAGATAGATAGATAGAGATAGGTAGGTAGGTAGATAGATAGATACAGATAGGTAGGTAGGTAGATAGATAGATACAGATAGGTAGGTAGGTAGATTGATAGATACAGATAGGTAGGTAGGTAGATTGATAGATACAGATAGGTAGGTAGATAGATAGAGATGGGTAGGTAGGTAGATATATAGATACAGATATGTAGGTAGATAGATAGAGATAGGTAGGTAGGTAGATTGATAGATACAGATAGGTAGGTAGGTAGATTGATAGATAGAGATAGGTAGGTAGGTAGATAGATAGATAGAGATAGGTAGGTAGGTAGATAGATTGATAGAGATATGTAGGTAGGTAGATAGATAGATACAGATAGGTAGGTAGGTAGATAGATAGATAGATATACGTAGGTAGGTAGGTAGATAGATACAGATAGGTAGGTAGGTAGATAGATAGATAGAGATAGGTAGGTAGATAGATTGATAGATAGAGATAGGTAGATAGGTAGATAGATAGATACAGATAGGAAGGTAGGTAGATTGATAGATAGAGATAGGTAGGAAGGTAGATAGATAGATACAGATAGGTAGGTAGGTAGATTGATAGATAGAGATAGGTAGGTAGGTAGATAGATAGAGATAGGTAGGTAGGTAGATAGATAGATAGAGATAGGTAGGTAGGTAGATTTATTGAGATAGGTAGGTAGGTAGGTAGATAAATAGAGGTAGGTAGGTAGGTAGATAGATAGATAGAGATAGGTAGGTAGGTAGATAGATAGATACAGATAGGTAGGTAGGTAGATAGATAGATACAGATAGGTAGGTAGGTAGATAGATAGATACAGATAGGTAGGTAGGTAGATTGATAGATACAGATAGGTAGGTAGGTAGATTGATAGATACAGATAGGTAGGTAGGTAGATAGATAGAGATGGGTAGGTAGGTAGATATATAGATACAGATATGTAGGTAGATAGATAGAGATAGGTAGGTAGGTAGATTGATAGATACAGATAGGTAGGTAGGTAGATTGATAGATAGAGATAGGTAGGTAGGTAGATAGATAGATAGAGATAGGTAGGTAGGTAGATTGATAGAGATAGGTAGGTAGGTAGGTAGATAAATAGAGATAGGGAGGTAGGTAGATAGATAGATAGAGATAGGTAGGTAGGTAGATTGATAGATACAGATAGGAAGGTAGGTAGATTGATAGATAGAGATAGGTAGGTAGGTAGATAGATAGATACAGATAGGTAGGTTGGTAGATTGATAGATAGAGATAGGTAGGTAGGTAGATAGATAGATAGAGATAGGTAGGTAGGTAGATAGATAGATAGAGATAGGTAGATAGGTAGATAGATAGATACAGATAGGTGGGTAGGTAGATAGATAGATAGAGATAGGTGGGTAGGTAGATAGATAGATACAGATAGGTAGGTAGGTAGATTGATAGAGATAGGTAGGTAGGTAGGTATTTAGATAGATAGAGATAGGTAGGTAGGTAGATTGATAGATACAGATAGGTAGGTAGGTAGGTAGATTGATAGATACAGATAGGTAGGTAGATAGATAGATAGAGATAGGTAGGTAGGTAGATTGATAGATACAGATAGGTAGGTAGGTAGATTGATAGATAGAGATAGGTAGGTAGGTAGATAGATAGATATAGGTAGGTAAGTAGATTGATAGATAGAGATAGGTAGGTAGGTAGGTAGATAGATAGAGATGGGTAGGTAGGTAGATATATAGATACAGATATGTAGGTAGATAGATAGAGATAGGTAGGTAGGTAGATTGATAGATACAGATAGGTAGGTAGGTAGATAGATAGATACAGATAGGTAGGTAGGTAGATTGATAGATAGAGATAGGTAGGTAGGTAGATAGATAGATAGAGATAGGTAGGTAGGTAGATCGATAGATAGAGATAGGTAGGTAGGTAGATAGATAGATAGAGATAGGTAGGTAGGTAGATAGATAGATACATATAGGTAGGTAGGTAGATAGATAGATACAGATAGGTAGGTAGGTAGATAGATAGATACAGATAGGTAGGTAGGTAGATTGATAGATAGAGATAGGTAGGTAGGTAGGTAGATAGATACAGATAGGTAGGTAGGTAGATAGATAGATACAGATAGGTAGGTAGGTAGATTGATAGATACAGATAGGTAGGTAGGTAGATAGATAGATACAGATAGGTAGGTAGGTAGATTGATAGATACAGATAGGTAGGTAGGTAGATTGATAGATAGAGATAGGTAGGTAGGTAGATAGATAGATACAGATAGGTAGGTAGGTAGATTGATAGATAGAGATAGGTAGGTAGGTAGATTGATAGATACAGATAGGTAGGTAGGTAGATAGATAGATAGAGATAGGTAGGTAGGTAGATCGATAGATAGAGATAGGTAGGTAGGTAGATAGATAGATAGATAGAGATAGGTAGGTAGGTAGATAGATAGATACAGATAGGTAGGTAGGTAGATAGATAGATACAGATAGGTAGGTAGGTAGATAGATAGATACAGATAGGTAGGTAGGTAGATTGATAGATAGAGATAGGTAGGTAGGTAGGTAGATAGATAGATACAGATAGGTGGGTAGGTAGATAGATAGATACAGATAGGTAGGTAGATTGATAGATAGAGATAGGTAGGTAGGTAGATATATAGATACAGATATGTAGGTAGGTAGATAGATAGATACAGATAGGTAGGTAGGTTGATTGATAGATAGAGATAGGTAGATAGGTAGATAGATAGATACAGAAAGGTAGGTAGGTGGATTGATAGATAGAGATAGGTAGGTAGATAGATTGATAGATAGAGATAGGTAGATAGGTAGATAGATAGATACAGATAGGCAGGTAGGTAGATATATAGATACAGATATGTAGGTAGGTAGATAGATAGATACAGATAGGTAGGTAGGTAGATTGATAGATAGAGATAGGTAGGTAGGTAGATTGATAGATAGAGATAGGTAGGTAGGTAGATTGATAGATACAGATAGGTAGGTAGATAGATTGATAGAGATAGGTAGGTAGGTAGGTAGATAGATAGATACAGATAGGTAGGTAGGTAGTTTGATAGATAGAGATAGGTAGGTAGGTAGATATATAGATACAGATATGTAGGTAGGTAGGTAGGTAGATAGATAGAGATAGGTAGGTAGGTAGATAGATAGATAGAGATAGGTAGGTAGGTAGATTGATAGATAGAGATAGGTAGATAGGTAGATAGATAGATACAGATATGTAGGTAGGTAGATTGATAGATACAGATAGGTAGGTAGGTAGATAGATAGATACAGATAGGTAGGTAGGTTGATTGATAGATAGAGATAGGTAGGTAGGTAGATTGATAGATACAGATAGGTAGGTAGGTAGGTAGGTAGATAGATAGAGATAGGTAGGTAGGTAGATTGATAGAGATAGGTAGGTAGGTAGATAGATAGATAGAGATAGGTAGGTAGGTAGATAGATAGATAGATAGAGATAGGTAGGTAGGTAGATTGATAGATAGAGATAGGTAGGTAGGTAGGTAGATAGATAGAGATAGGTAGGTAGGTAGATAGATAGATAGATAGATAGAGATAGGTAGGTAGGTAGATTGATAGATAGAGATAGGTAGATAGGTAGATAGATAGATACAGATATGTAGGTAGGTAGATTGATAGATACAGATAGGTAGGTTGGTATATAGATAGATACAGATAGGTAGGTAGGTAGATTGATAGATAGAGATAGGTAGGTAGGTAGATTGATAGATACAGATAGGAAGGTAGGTAGATTGATAGATAGAGATAGGTAGGTAGATAGATAGATAGATAGAGATAGGTAGGTAGGTAGATTGATAGAGATAGGTAGGTAGGTAGGTAGATAGATAGAGATAGGTAGGTAGGTAGATTGATAGATACAGATAGGTAGGTAGGTAGATTGATAGATAGAGATAGGTAGGTAGGTAGATAGATAGATAGAGATAGGTAGGTAGGTAGGTAGATTGATAGATACAGATAGGTAGGTAGGTAGATTGATAGATAGAGATAGGTAGGTAGGTAGATAGATAGATAGAGATAGGTAGGTAGGTACATTGATAGATAGAGATAGGTAGTTAGGTAGATATATAGATACAGATATGTAGGTAGATAGATAGAGATAGGTAGGTAGGTAGATTGATAGATACAGATAGGTAGGTATGTAGATTGTTAGATACAGATAGGTAGGTAGGTAGATTGATAGATAGAGATAGGTAGGTAGGTAGATAGATAGATAGAGATAGGTAGGTAGGTAGATTGATAGATACAGATAGGTAGGTAGGTAGATAGATAGATAGAGATAGGTAGGTAGGTAGATAGATAGATAGAGATAGGTAGGTAGGTAGATAGATAGATAGAGATAGGTAGATAGGTAGATAGATAGATAGAGATAGGTAGGTAGGTAGATAGATAGATACAGATATGTAGGTAGGTAGGTAGGTAGATAGATAGAGATAGGTAGGTAGGTAGATAGATAGATAGAGATAGGTAGGTAGGTAGATTGATAGATAGAGATAGGTAGATAGGTAGATAGATAGATACAGATATGTAGGTAGGTAGATTGATAGATACAGATAGGTAGGTAGGTTGATTGATAGATAGAGATAGGTAGGTAGGTAGATTGATAGATACAGATAGGTAGGTAGGTAGGTAGGTAGATAGATAGAGATAGGTAGGTAGGTAGATTGATAGAGATAGGTAGGTAGGTAGATAGATAGATAGAGATAGGTAGGTAGGTAGATAGATAGATAGATAGAGATAGGTAGGTAGGTAGATTGATAGATAGAGATAGGTAGGTAGGTAGGTAGATAGATAGAGATAGGTAGGTAGGTAGATAGATAGATAGATAGATAGAGATAGGTAGGTAGGTAGATTGATAGATAGAGATAGGTAGATAGGTAGATAGATAGATACAGATATGTAGGTAGGTAGATTGATAGATACAGATAGGTAGGTTGGTATATAGATAGATACAGATAGGTAGGTAGGTAGATTGATAGATAGAGATAGGTAGGTAGGTAGATTGATAGATACAGATAGGAAGGTAGGTAGATTGATAGATAGAGATAGGTAGGTAGATAGATAGATAGATAGAGATAGGTAGGTAGGTAGATTGATAGAGATAGGTAGGTAGGTAGGTAGATAGATAGAGATAGGTAGGTAGGTAGATTGATAGATACAGATAGGTAGGTAGGTAGATTGATAGATAGAGATAGGTAGGTAGGTAGATAGATAGATAGAGATAGGTAGGTAGGTAGGTAGATTGATAGATACAGATAGGTAGGTAGGTAGATTGATAGATAGAGATAGGTAGGTAGGTAGATAGATAGATAGAGATAGGTAGGTAGGTACATTGATAGATAGAGATAGGTAGTTAGGTAGATATATAGATACAGATATGTAGGTAGATAGATAGAGATAGGTAGGTAGGTAGATTGATAGATACAGATAGGTAGGTATGTAGATTGTTAGATACAGATAGGTAGGTAGGTAGATTGATAGATAGAGATAGGTAGGTAGGTAGATAGATAGATAGAGATAGGTAGGTAGGTAGATTGATAGATACAGATAGGTAGGTAGGTAGATAGATAGATAGAGATAGGTAGGTAGGTAGATAGATAGATAGAGATAGGTAGGTAGGTAGATAGATAGATAGAGATAGGTAGATAGGTAGATAGATAGATAGAGATAGGTAGGTAGGTAGATAGATAGATACAGATAGGTAGGTAGGTAGATAGATAGATACAGATAGGTAGGTAGGTAGATAGATAGATACAGATAGGTAGGTAGGTAGATTGATAGATACAGATAGGTAGGTAGGTAGATAGATAGATACAGATAGGTAGGTAGGTAGATTGATAGATAGAGATAGGTAGGTAGGTAGATTGATAGATACAGATAGGTAGGTAGGTAGATAGATAGATAGATATACGTAGGTAGGTAGGTAGATAGATACAGATAGGTAGGTAGATAGATAAATACAGATAGGTGGGTAGGTAGATAGATAGATACAGATAGGTAGGTAGGTAGATTTATAGATAGAGATAGGTAGGTAGGTAGATATATAGATACAGATATGTAGGTAGGTAGATAGATAGATACAGATAGGTAGGTAGGTAGATAGATAGATACAGATAGGTAGGTAGGTAGATAGATAGATACAGATAGGTAGGTAGGTAGATTGATAGATACAGATAGGTAGGTAGGTAGATTGATAGATACAGATAGGTAGGTAGGTAGATAGATAGAGATGGGTAGGTAGGTAGATATATAGATACAGATATGTAGGTAGATAGATAGAGATAGGTAGGTAGGTAGATTGATAGATACAGATAGGTAGGTAGGTAGATTGATAGATAGAGATAGGTAGGTAGGTAGATAGATAAATAGAGATAGGTAGGTAGGTAGATTGATAGATAGAGATAGGTAGGTAGGTAGATTGATAGATACAGATAGGAAGGTAGGTAGATTGATAGATAGAGATAGGTAGGTAAGTAGATAGTTAGATACAGATAGGTAGGTAGGTAGATAGATAGATAGAGGTAGGTAGGTAGGTAGATAGATAGAGATAGGTAGATAGGTAGATAGATAGATACAGATAGGTGGGTAGGTAGATAGATAGATAGAGATAGGTGGGTAGGTAGATAGATAGATACAGATAGGTAGGTAGGTAGATTGATAGAGATAGGTAGGTAGATAGGTAGGTAGATAGATAGAGATAGGTAGGTAGGTAGATTGATAGATACAGATAGGTAGGTAGGTAGGTAGATAGATACAGATAGGTAGGTAGGTAGATAGATAGATACAGATAGGTAGGTAGGTAGATTGATAGATACAGATAGGTAGGTAGGTAGATAGATAGATACAGATAGGTAGGTAGGTAGATTGATAGATTGAGATAGGTAGGTAGGTAGATTGATAGATACAGATATGTAGGTAGGTAGATAGATAGATAGATATACGTAGGTAGGTAGGTAGATAGATACAGATAGGTAGGTAGATAGATAAATACAGATAGGTGGGTAGGTAGATAGATAGATACAAATAGGTAGGTAGGTAGATTGATAGATAGAGATAGGTAGGTAGGTAGATAGATAGATACAGATAGGTAGGTAGGTAGATAGATAGATACAGATAGGTAGGTAGGTAGATAGATAGATACAGATAGGTAGGTAGGTAGATTGATAGATACAGATTGGTAGGTAGGTAGATTGATAGATACAGATAGGTAGGTAGGTAGATAGATAGAGATGGGTAGGTAGGTAGATATATAGATACAGATATGTAGGTAGATAGATAGAGATAGGTAGGTAGGTAGATTGATAGATACAGATAGGTAGGTAGGTAGATTGATAGATAGAGATAGGTAGGTAGGTAGATTGATAGAGATAGGTAGGTAGGTAGTTAGGTAGATAGATAGAGATAGGTAGGTAGGTAGATTGATAGATACAGATAGGTAGGTAGGTAGGTAGATAGATACAGATAGGTAGGTAGGTAGATAGATAGATACAGATAGGTAGGTAGGTAGATTGATAGATACAGATAGGTAGGTAGGTAGATAGATAGATACAGATAGGTAGGTAGGTAGATTGATAGATAGAGATAGGTAGGTAGGTAGATTGATAGATACAGATAGGTAGGTAGGTAGATAGATAGATAGATAGATATACGTAGGTAGGTAGGTAGATAGATACAGATAGGTAGGTAGATAGATAAATACAGATAGGTGGGTAGATAGATAGATAGATACAGATAGGTAGGTAGGTAGATTGATAGATAGAGATAGGTAGGTAGGTAGATAGATAGATACAGATAGGTAGGTAGGTAGATAGATAGATACAGATAGGTAGGTAGGTAGATAGATAGATACAGATAGGTAGGTAGGTAGATTGATAGATACAGATAGGTAGGTAGGTAGATTGATAGATACAGATAGGTAGGTAGGTAGATAGATAGAGATGGGTAGGTAGGTAGATATATAGATACAGATATGTAGGTAGATAGATAGAGATAGGTAGGTAGGTAGATTGATAGATACAGATAGGTAGGTAGGTAGATTGATAGATAGAGATAGGTAGGTAGGTAGATAGATAGATAGAGATAGGTAGGTAGGTAGATAGATAGATAGAGATAGGTAGGTAGGTAGATTGATAGAGATAGGTAGGTAGGTAGGTAGGTAGATAAATAGAGATAGGTAGGTAGGTAGATAGATAGATAGAGATAGGTAGGTAGGTAGATTGATAGATACAGATAGGAAGGTAGGTAGATTGATAGATAGAGATAGGTAGGTAAGTAGATAGTTAGATACAGATAGGTAGGTAGGTAGATAGATAGATAGAGGTAGGTAGGTAGGTAGATAGATAGAGATAGGTAGATAGGTAGATAGATAGATACAGATAGGTGGGTAGGTAGATAGATAGATAGAGATAGGTGGGTAGGTAGATAGATAGATACAGATAGGTAGGTAGGTAGATTGATAGAGATAGGTAGGTAGGTAGGTAGGTAGATAGATAGAGATAGGTAGGTAGGTAGATTGATAGATACAGATAGGTAGGTAGGTAGATTGATAGATACAGATAAGTAGGTAGATAGATAGATAGAGATAGGTAGGTAGGTAGATTGATAGATACAGATAGGTAGGTAGGTAGATTGATAGATAGAGATAGGTAGGTAGGTAGATAGATAGATAGAGATAGGTAGGTAGGTAGATTGATAGATAGAGATAGGTAGGTAGGTAGATATATAGATACAGATATGTAGGTAGATAGATAGAGATAGGTAGGTAGGTAGATTGATAGATACAGATAGGTAGGTAGGTAGATAGATAGATACAGATAGGTAGGTAGGTAGATAGATAGATAGAGATAGGTAGGTAGGTAGATAGATAGATAGAGATAGGTAGGTAGGTAGATCGATAGATAGAGATAGGTAGGTAGGTAGATAGAGATAGGTAGGTAGGTAGATAGATAGATACAGATAGGTAGGTAGGTAGATAGATAGATACAGATAGGTAGGTAGGTAGATTGATAGATAGAGATAGGTAGGTAGGTAGATAGATAGATAGAGATAGGTAGGTAGGTAGATAGATAGATACAGATAGGTAGGTAGGTAGATAGATAGATACAGATAGGTAGGTAGGTAGATTGATAGATAGAGATAGGTAGGTAGGTAGGTAGATAGATACAGATAGGTAGGTAGGTAGATTGATAGATACAGATAGGTAGGTAGGTAGATAGATAGATACAGGTAGGTAGGTAGGTAGATTGATAGATAGAGATAGGTAGGTAGGTAGATTGATAGATACAGATAGGTAGGTAGGTAGATAGATAGATAGATATACGTAGGTAGGTAGGTAGATAGATACAGATAGGTAGGTAGATAGATAAATACAGATAGGTGGGTAGATAGATAGATAGATACAGATAGGTAGGTAGGTAGATTGATAGATAGAGATAGGTAGGTAGGTAGATAGATAGATACAGATAGGTAGGTAGGTAGATAGATAGATACAGATAGGTAGGTAGGTAGATAGATAGATACAGATAGGTAGGTAGGTAGATTGATAGATACAGATAGGTAGGTAGGTAGATTGATAGATACAGATAGGTAGGTAGGTAGATAGATAGAGATGGGTAGGTAGGTAGATATATAGATACAGATATGTAGGTAGATAGATAGAGATAGGTAGGTAGGTAGATTGATAGATACAGATAGGTAGGTAGGTAGATTGATAGATAGAGATAGGTAGGTAGGTAGATAGATAGATAGAGATAGGTAGGTAGGTAGATAGATAGATAGAGATAGGTAGGTAGGTAGATTGATAGAGATAGGTAGGTAGGTAGGTAGGTAGATAAATAGAGATAGGTAGGTAGGTAGATAGATAGATAGAGATAGGTAGGTAGGTAGATTGATAGATACAGATAGGAAGGTAGGTAGATTGATAGATAGAGATAGGTAGGTAAGTAGATAGTTAGATACAGATAGGTAGGTAGGTAGATAGATAGATAGAGGTAGGTAGGTAGGTAGATAGATAGAGATAGGTAGATAGGTAGATAGATAGATACAGATAGGTGGGTAGGTAGATAGATAGATAGAGATAGGTGGGTAGGTAGATAGATAGATACAGATAGGTAGGTAGGTAGATTGATAGAGATAGGTAGGTAGGTAGGTAGGTAGATAGATAGAGATAGGTAGGTAGGTAGATTGATAGATACAGATAGGTAGGTAGGTAGATTGATAGATACAGATAGGTAGGTAGATAGATAGATAGAGATAGGTAGGTAGGTAGATTGATAGATACAGATAGGTAGGTAGGTAGATTGATAGATAGAGATAGGTAGGTAGGTAGATAGATAGATAGAGATAGGTAGGTAGGTAGATTGATAGATAGAGATAGGTAGGTAGGTAGATATATAGATACAGATATGTAGGTAGATAGATAGAGATAGGTAGGTAGGTAGATTGATAGATACAGATAGGTAGGTAGGTAGATAGATAGATACAGATAGGTAGGTAGGTAGATAGATAGATAGAGATAGGTAGGTAGGTAGATCGATAGATAGAGATAGGTAGGTAGGTAGATCGATAGATAGAGATAGGTAGGTAGGTAGATAGAGATAGGTAGGTAGGTAGATAGATAGATACAGATAGGTAGGTAGGTAGATAGATAGATACAGATAGGTAGGTAGGTAGATTGATAGATAGAGATAGGTAGGTAGGTAGATAGATAGATAGAGATAGGTAGGTAGGTAGATAGATAGATACAGATAGGTAGGTAGGTAGATAGATAGATACAGATAGGTAGGTAGGTAGATTGATAGATAGAGATAGGTAGGTAGGTACGTAGATAGATACAGATAGGTAGGTAGGTAGATAGATAGATACAGATAGGTAGGTAGGTAGATTGATAGATACAGATAGGTAGGTAGGTAGATAGATAGATACAGGTAGGTAGGTAGGTAGATTGATAGATAGAGATAGGTAGGTAGGTAGATTGATAGATACAGATAGGTAGGTAGGTAGATAGATAGATAGATATACGTAGGTAGGTAGGTAGATAGATACAGATAGGTAGGTAGATAGATAAATACAGATAGGTGGGTAGGTAGATAGATAGATACAGATAGGTAGGTAGGTAGATTGATAGATAGAGATAGGTAGATAGGTAGATATATAGATACAGATATGTAGGTAGGTAGATAGATAGATACAGATAGGTAGGTAGGTAGATAGATAGATACAGATAGGTAGGTAGGTAGATAGATAGATACAGATAGGTAGGTAGGTAGATTGATAGATACAGATAGGTAGGTAGGTAGATAGATAGAGATGGGTAGGTAGGTAGATATATAGATACAGATATGTAGGTAGATAGATAGAGATAGGTAGGTAGGTAGGTAGATTGATAGATACAGATAGGTAGGTAGGTAGATTGATAGATAGAGATAGGTAGGTAGGTAGATAGATAAATAGAGATAGGTAGGTAGGTAGATTGATAGATAGAGATAGGTAGGTAGGTAGATTGATAGAGATAGGTAGGTAGGTAGGTAGGTAGATAAATAGAGATAGGTAGGTAGGTAGATAGATAGATAGAGATAGGTAGGTAGGTAGATTGATAGATACAGATAGGAAGGTAGGTAGATTGATAGATAGAGATAGGTAGGTAAGTAGATAGTTAGATACAGATAGGTAGGTAGGTAGATAGATAGATAGAGGTAGGTAGGTAGGTAGATAGATAGAGATAGGTAGATAGGTAGATAGATAGATACAGATAGGTGGGTAGGTAGATAGATAGATAGAGATAGGTGGGTAGGTAGATAGATAGATACAGATAGGTAGGTAGGTAGATTGATAGAGATAGGTAGGTAGGTAGGTAGGTAGATAGATAGAGATAGGTAGGTAGGTAGATTGATAGATACAGATAGGTAGGTAGGTAGGTAGATAGATACAGAGGTAGGTAGGTAGATAGATAGATACAGATAGGTAGGTAGGTAGATTGATAGATACAGATAGGTAGGTAGGTAGATAGATAGATACAGATAGGTAGGTAGGTAGATTGATAGATAGAGATAGGTAGGTAGGTAGATTGATAGATACAGATAGGTAGGTAGGTAGATAGATAGATAGATATACGTAGGTAGGTAGATAGATAGATACAGATAGGTAGGTAGATAGATAAATACAGATAGGTGGGTAGGTAGATAGATAGATACAGATAGGTAGGTAGGTAGATTGATAGATAGAGATAGGTAGGTAGGTAGATAGATAGATACAGATAGGTAGGTAGGTAGATAGATAGATACAGATAGGTAGGTAGGTAGATAGATAGATACAGATAGGTAGGTAGGTAGATTGATAGATACAGATAGGTAGGTAGGTAGATTGATAGATACAGATAGGTAGGTAGGTAGATAGAGATGGGTAGGTAGGTAGATATATAGATACAGATATGTAGGTAGATAGATAGAGATAGGTAGGTAGGTAGATTGATAGATACAGATAGGTAGGTAGGTAGATTGATAGATAGAGATAGGTAGGTAGGTAGATTGATAGAGATAGGTAGGTAGGTAGGTAGGTAGGTAGATAGATAGAGATAGGTAGGTAGGTAGATTGATAGATACAGATAGGTAGGTAGGTAGGTAGATAGATACAGATAGGTAGGTAGGTAGATAGATAGATACAGATAGGTAGGTAGGTAGATTGATAGATACAGATAGGTAGGTAGGTAGATAGATAGATACAGATAGGTAGGTAGGTAGATTGATAGATAGAGATAGGTAGGTAGGTAGATTGATAGATACAGATAGGTAGGTAGGTAGATAGATAGATAGATAGATATACGTAGGTAGGTAGGTAGATAGATACAGATAGGTAGGTAGATAGATAAATACAGATAGGTGGGTAGGTAGATAGATAGATACAGATAGGTAGGTAGGTAGATTGATAGATAGAGATAGGTAGGTAGGTAGATAGATAGATACAGATAGGTAGGTAGGTAGATAGATAGATACAGATAGGTAGGTAGGTAGATAGATAGATACAGATAGGTAGGTAGGTAGATTGATAGATACAGATAGGTAGGTAGGTAGATTGATAGATACAGATAGGTAGGTAGGTAGATAGATAGAGATGGGTAGGTAGGTAGATATATAGATACAGATATGTAGGTAGATAGATAGAGATAGGTAGGTAGGTAGATTGATAGATACAGATAGGTAGGTAGGTGGATTGATAGATAGAGATAGGTAGGTAGGTAGATAGATAGATAGAGATAGGTAGGTAGGTAGATAGATAGATAGAGATAGGTAGGTAGGTAGATTGATAGAGATAGGTAGGTAGGTAGGTAGGTAGATAAATAGAGATAGGTAGGTAGGTAGATAGATAGATAGAGATAGGTAGGTAGGTAGATTGATAGATACAGATAGGAAGGTAGGTAGATTGATAGATAGAGATAGGTAGGTAAGAAGATAGTTAGATACAGATAGGTAGGTAGGTAGATAGATAGATAGAGGTAGGTAGGTAGGTAGATAGATAGAGATAGGTAGATAGGTAGATAGATAGATACAGATAGGTGGGTAGGTAGATAGATAGATAGAGATAGGTGGGTAGGTAGATAGATAGATACAGATAGGTAGGTAGGTAGATTGATAGAGATAGGTAGGTAGGTAGGTAGATAGATAGAGATAGGTAGGTAGGTAGATTGATAGATACAGATAGGTATGTAGGTAGATTGATAGATACAGATAGGTAGGTAGATAGATAGATAGAGATAGGTAGGTAGGTAGATTGATAGATACAGATAGGTAGGTAGGTAGATTGATAGATAGAGATAGGTAGGTAGGTAGATAGATAGATAGAGATAGGTAGGTAGGTAGATTGATAGATAGAGATAGGTAGGTAGGTAGATATATAGATACAGATATGTAGGTAGATAGATAGAGATAGGTAGGTAGGTAGATTGATAGATACAGATAGGTAGGTAGGTAGATAGATAGATACAGATAGGTAGGTAGGTAGATAGATAGATAGAGATAGGTAGGTAGGTAGATAGATAGATAGAGATAGGTAGGTAGGTAGATCGATAGATAGAGATAGGTAGGTAGGTAGATAGAGATAGGTAGGTAGGTAGATAGATAGATACAGATAGGTAGGTAGGTAGATAGATAGATACAGATAGGTAGGTAGGTAGATTGATAGATAGAGATAGGTAGGTAGGTAGGTAGATAGATACAGATAGGTAGGTAGGTAGATAGATAGATACAGATAGGTAGGTAGGTAGATTGATAGATACAGATAGGTAGGTAGGTAGATAGATAGATACAGATAGGTAGGTAAGTAGATTGATAGATACAGATAGGTAGGTAGGTAGATTGATAGATAGAGATAGGTAGGTAGGTAGATAGATAGATACAGATGGGTAGGTAGGTAGATTGATAGATAGAGATAGGTAGGTAGGTAGATTGATAGATACAGATAGGTAGGTAGGTAGATAGATAGATAGAGATAGGTAGGTAGGTAGATCGATAGATAGAGATAGGTAGGTAGGTAGATAGATAGATAGAGATAGGTAGGTAGGTAGATAGATAGATACAGATAGGTAGGTAGGTAGATAGATAGATACAGATAGGTAGGTAGGTAGATAGATAGATACAGAGAGGTAGGTAGGTAGATTGATAGATAGAGATAGGTAGGTAGGTAGGTAGATAGATACAGATAGGTAGGTAGGAAGATAGATAGATACAGATAGGTAGGTAGATAGATAAATACAGATAGGTGGGTAGGTAGATAGATAGATACAGATAGGTAGGTAGGTAGATTGATAGATAGAGATAGGTAGGTAGGTAGGTAGATAGATACAGATAGGTAGGTAGGTAGATAGATAGATACAGATAGGTAGGTAGATAGATAAATACAGATAGGTGGGTAGGTAGATAGATAGATACAGATAGGTAGGTAGGTAGATTGATAGATACAGATAGGTAGGTAGGTAGATAGATAGATACAGATAGGTAGGTAAGTAGATTGATAGATACAGATAGGTAGGTAGGTAGATTGATAGATAGAGATAGGTAGGTAGGTAGATAGATAGATACAGATGGGTAGGTAGGTAGATTGATAGATAGAGATAGGTAGGTAGGTAGATTGATAGATACAGATAGGTAGGTAGGTAGATAGATAGATAGAGATAGGTAGGTAGGTAGATCGATAGATAGAGATAGGTAGGTAGGTAGATAGATAGATAGAGATAGGTAGGTAGGTAGATAGATAGATACAGATAGGTAGGTAGGTAGATAGATAGATACAGATAGGTAGGTAGGTAGATAGATAGATACAGAGAGGTAGGTAGGTAGATTGATAGATAGAGATAGGTAGGTAGGTAGGTAGATAGATACAGATAGGTAGGTAGGTAGATAGATAGATACAGATAGGTAGGTAGATAGATAAATACAGATAGGTGGGTAGGTAGATAGATAGATACAGATAGGTAGGTAGGTAGATTGATAGATAGAGATAGGTAGGTAGGTAGGTAGATAGATACAGATAGGTAGGTAGGTAGATAGATAGATACAGATAGGTAGGTAGATAGATAAATACAGATAGGTGGGTAGGTAGATAGATAGATACAGATAGGTAGGTAGGTAGATTGATAGATACAGATAGGTAGGTAGGTAGATAGATAGATACAGATAGGTAGGTAGATAGATAAATACAGATAGGTGGGTAGGTAGATAGATAGATACAGATAGGTAGGTAGGTAGATTGATAGATACAGATAGGTAGGTAGGTAGATTGATAGATAGAGATAGGTAGGTAGGTAGATAGATAGATAGAGATAGGTAGGTAGGTAGATAGATAGATAGAGATAGGTAGGTAGGTAGATTGATAGAGATAGGTAGGTAGGTAGGTAGGTAGATAAATAGAGATAGGTAGGTAGGTAGATAGATAGATAGAGATAGGTAGGTAGGTAGATTGATAGATACAGATAGGAAGGTAGGTAGATTGATAGATAGAGATAGGTAGGTAAGTAGATAGTTAGATACAGATAGGTAGGTAGGTAGATAGATAGATAGAGGTAGGTAGGTAGATAGATAGATAGAGATAGGTAGGTAGGTAGATCGATAGATAGAGATAGGTAGGTAGGTAGATAGATAGATACAGATAGGTAGGTAGGTAGATAGATAGATACAGATAGGTAGGTAGGTAGATAGATAGATACAGAGAGGTAGGTAGGTAGATTGATAGATAGAGATAGGTAGGTAGGTAGGTAGATAGATACAGATAGGTAGGTAGGTAGATAGATAGATACAGATAGGTAGGTAGATAGATAAATACAGATAGGTGGGTAGGTAGATAGATAGATACAGATAGGTAGGTAGGTAGATTGATAGATAGAGATAGGTAGGTAGGTAGATATATAGATACAGATATGTAGGTAGGTAGATAGATAGATACAGATAGGTAGGTAGGTTGATTGATAGATAGAGATAGGTAGATAGGTAGATAGATAGATACAGAAAGGTAGGTAGGTGGATTGATAGATAGAGATAGGTAGGTAGATAGATTGATAGATAGAGATAGGTAGATAGGTAGATAGATAGATACAGATAGGTAGGTAGGTAGATATATAGATACAGATATGTAGGTAGGTAGATAGATAGATACAGATAGGTAGGTAGGTAGATTGATAGATAGAGATAGGTAGGTAGGTAGGTAGATAGATAGAGATAGGTAGGTAGGTAGGTAGATAGATACAGATAGGTAGGTAGATAGATTGATAGAGATAGGTAGGTAGGTAGGTAGATAGATAGATACAGATAGGTAGGTAGGTAGTTTGATAGATAGAGATAGGTAGGTAGGTAGATATATAGATACAGATATGTAGGTAGGTAGGTAGATAGAGATAGGTAGGTAGGTAGATAGATAGATAGAGATAGGTAGGTAGGTAGATTGATAGATAGAGATAGGTAGATAGGTAGATAGATAGATACAGATATGTAGGTAGGTAGATTGATAGATACAGATAGGTAGGTAGGTAGATAGATACAGATAGGTAGGTAGGTTGATTGATAGATAGAGATAGGTAGGTAGGTAGATTGATAGATACAGATAGGTAGGTAGGTAGGTAGGTAGGTAGATAGATAGAGATAGGTAGGTAGGTAGATTGATAGAGATAGGTAGGTAGGTAGATAGATAGATAGAGATAGGTAGGTAGGTAGATAGATAGATAGAGATAGGTAGATAGATAGATACAGATAGGTAGGTAGGTAGATATATAGATACAGATATGTAGGTAGGTAGATAGATAGATACAGATAGGTAGGTAGGTAGATTGATAGATAGAGATAGGTAGGTAGGTAGGTAGATAGATAGAGATAGGTAGGTAGGTAGGTAGATAGATACAGATAGGTAGGTAGATAGATTGATAGAGATAGGTAGGTAGGTAGGTAGATAGATAGATACAGATAGGTAGGTAGGTAGTTTGATAGACAGAGATAGGTAGGTAGGTAGATATATAGATACAGATATCTAGGTAGGTAGGTAGGTAGATAGATAGAGATAGGTAGGTAGGTAGATAGATAGATAGAGATAGGTAGCTAGGTAGATTGATAGATACGGATAGGTAGGTAGGTAGATTGATAGGTAGGTAGGTAGATAGATAGATCGAGATAGGTAGGTAGGTAGATTGATAGATAGAGATAGGTAGATAGGTAGATAGATAGATACAGATATGTAGGTAGGTAGATTGATAGATACAGATAGGTAGGTAGGTAGATAGATAGATACAGATAGGTAGGTAGGTTGATTGATAGATAGAGATAGGTAGGTAGGTAGATTGATAGATACAGATAGGTAGGTAGGTAGGTAGATAGATAGAGATAGGTAGGTAGGTAGATTGATAGAGATAGGTAGGTAGGTAGATAGATAGATAGAGATAGGTAGGTAGGTAGGTAGATTGATAGATAGAGATAGGTAGGTAGGTAGGTAGATAGATAGAGATAGGTAGGTAGGTAGATAGATAGATAGAGATAGGTAGGTAGGTAGATTGATAGATAGAGATAGGTAGATAGGTAGATAGATAGATACAGATATGTAGGTAGGTAGATTGATAGATACAGATAGGTAGGTTGGTAGATAGATAGATACAGATAGGTAGGTAGGTAGATAGATAGATAGAGATAGGTAGGTAGGTAGATTGATAGAGATAGGTAGGTAGGTAGGTAGATAGATAGAGATAGGTAGGTAGGTAGATTGATAGATACAGATACGTAGGTAGGTAGATTGATAGATAGAGATAGGTAGGTAGGTAGATAGATAGATAGAGAGAGGTAGGTAGGTAGGTAGATTGATAGATACAGATAGGTAGGTAGCTAGATTGATAGATACAGATAGGTAGGTAGGTAGATAGATAGATAGAGATAGGTAGGTAGGTAGATTGATAGATAGAGATAGGTAGGTAGGTAGGTAGGTAGATAGAGATAGGTAGCTAGGTAGATTGATAGATACGGATAGGTAGGTAGGTAGATTGATAGGTAGGTAGGTAGATAGATAGATCGAGATAGGTAGGTAGGTAGATAGATAGATAGAGATAGGTAGGTAGGTAGATTGATAGATACAGATAGGTAGGTAGGTAGATTGATAGATAGAGATAGGTAGGTAGGTAGATAGATAGATAGAGATAGGTAGGTAGGTAGATTGATAGATAGAGATAGGTAGGTAGGTAGATATATAGATACAGATATGTAGGTAGATAGATAGAGATAGGTAGGTAGGTAGATTGATAGATACAGATAGGTAGGTAGGTAGATTGATAGATAGAGATAGGTAGGTAGGTAGATAGATAGATAGAGATAGGTAGGTAGGTAGATTGATAGATACAGATAGGTAGGTATGTAGATTGATAGATAGAGATAGGTAGGTAGGTAGATAGATAGATAGATAGATAGAGATAGGTAGGTAGGTAGATAGATAGATAGAGATAGGTAGGTAGGTAGATAGATAGATACAGATAGGTAGGTAGGTAGGTAGATAGATACAGATATGTAGGTAGGTAGATAGATAGATAGAGATAGGTAGGTAGGTAGATTGATAGATAGAGATAGGTAGGTAGGTAGGTAGGTAGATAGAGATAGGTAGGTAGGTAGATTGATAGAGATAGGTAGGTAGGTAGATAGATAGATAGAGATAGGTAGGTAGGTAGATAGATAGATACAGTTAGGTAGGTAGGTAGATAGATAGATACAGATAGGTAGGTAGGTAGATAGATAGATAGAAAGAGATAGGTAGGTAGGTAGGTAGGTAGATAGATACAGATATGTAGGTAGGTAGATAGAGATAGAGATAGAGATAGGTAGGTAGGTAGATTGATAGATACAGATAGGTAGGTAGGTAGATAGATAGATACAGATAGGTAGGTAGGTAGATTGATAGATAGAGATGGGTAGGTAGGTAGATTGATAGATACAGATAGGTAGGTAGGTAGATAGATAGATACAGATAGGTAGGTAGGTAGATATATAGATACAGATATGTAGGTAGGTAGATAGATAGATACAGATAGGTAGGTAGGTAGATTGATAGATAGAGATAGGTAGGTAGGTAGGTAGATAGATAGAGATAGGTAGGTAGGTAGGTAGATAGATACAGATAGGTAGGTAGATAGATTGATAGAGATAGGTAGGTAGGTAGGTAGATAGATAGATACAGATAGGTAGGTAGGTAGTTTGATAGACAGAGATAGGTAGGTAGGTAGATATATAGATACAGATATCTAGGTAGGTAGGTAGGTAGATAGATAGAGATAGGTAGGTAGGTAGATAGATAGATAGAGATAGGTAGCTAGGTAGATTGATAGATACGGATAGGTAGGTAGGTAGATTGATAGGTAGGTAGGTAGATAGATAGATCGAGATAGGTAGGTAGGTAGATTGATAGATAGAGATAGGTAGATAGGTAGATAGATAGATACAGATATGTAGGTAGGTAGATTGATAGATACAGATAGGTAGGTAGGTAGATAGATAGATACAGATAGGTAGGTAGGTTGATTGATAGATAGAGATAGGTAGGTAGGTAGATTGATAGATACAGATAGGTAGGTAGGTAGGTAGATAGATAGAGATAGGTAGGTAGGTAGATTGATAGAGATAGGTAGGTAGGTAGATAGATAGATAGAGATAGGTAGGTAGGTAGGTAGATTGATAGATAGAGATAGGTAGGTAGGTAGGTAGATAGATAGAGATAGGTAGGTAGGTAGATAGATAGATAGAGATAGGTAGGTAGGTAGATTGATAGATAGAGATAGGTAGATAGGTAGATAGATAGATACAGATATGTAGGTAGGTAGATTGATAGATACAGATAGGTAGGTTGGTAGATAGATAGATACAGATAGGTAGGTAGGTAGATAGATAGATAGAGATAGGTAGGTAGGTAGATTGATAGAGATAGGTAGGTAGGTAGGTAGATAGATAGAGATAGGTAGGTAGGTAGATTGATAGATACAGATAGGTAGGTAGGTAGATTGATAGATAGAGATAGGTAGGTAGGTAGATAGATAGATAGAGAGAGGTAGGTAGGTAGGTAGATTGATAGATACAGATAGGTAGGTAGCTAGATTGATAGATACAGATAGGTAGGTAGGTAGATAGATAGATAGAGATAGGTAGGTAGGTAGATTGATAGATAGAGATAGGTAGGTAGGTAGGTAGGTAGATAGAGATAGGTAGCTAGGTAGATTGATAGATACGGATAGGTAGGTAGGTAGATTGATAGGTAGGTAGGTAGATAGATAGATCGAGATAGGTAGGTAGGTAGATAGATAGATAGAGATAGGTAGGTAGGTAGATTGATAGATACAGATAGGTAGGTAGGTAGATTGATAGATAGAGATAGGTAGGTAGGTAGATAGATAGATAGAGATAGGTAGGTAGGTAGATTGATAGATAGAGATAGGTAGGTAGGTAGATATATAGATACAGATATGTAGGTAGATAGATAGAGATAGGTAGGTAGGTAGATTGATAGATACAGATAGGTAGGTAGGTAGATTGATAGATAGAGATAGGTAGGTAGGTAGATAGATAGATAGAGATAGGTAGGTAGGTAGATTGATAGATACAGATAGGTAGGTATGTAGATTGATAGATAGAGATAGGTAGGTAGGTAGATAGATAGATAGATAGATAGATAGATAGAGATAGGTAGGTAGGTAGATAGATAGATAGAGATAGGTAGGTAGGTAGATAGATAGATACAGATAGGTAGGTAGGTAGGTAGATAGATACAGATATGTAGGTAGGTAGATAGATAGATAGAGATAGGTAGGTAGGTAGATTGATAGATAGAGATAGGTAGGTAGGTAGGTAGGTAGATAGAGATAGGTAGGTAGGTAGATTGATAGAGATAGGTAGGTAGGTAGATAGATAGATAGAGATAGGTAGGTAGGTAGATAGATAGATACAGTTAGGTAGGTAGGTAGATAGATAGATACAGATAGGTAGGTAGGTAGATAGATAGATAGAAAGAGATAGGTAGGTAGGTAGGTAGGTAGATAGATACAGATATGTAGGTAGGTAGATAGAGATAGAGATAGAGATAGGTAGGTAGGTAGATTGATAGATACAGATAGGTAGGTAGGTAGATAGATAGATACAGATAGGTAGGTAGGTAGATTGATAGATAGAGATGGGTAGGTAGGTAGATTGATAGATACAGATAGGTAGGTAGGTAGATAGATAGATACAGATAGGTAGGTAGGTAGATATATAGATACAGATATGTAGGTAGGTAGATAGATAGATACAGATAGGTAGGTAGGTAGATTGATAGATAGAGATAGGTAGGTAGGTAGGTAGATAGATAGAGATAGGTAGGTAGGTAGGTAGATAGATACAGATAGGTAGGTAGATAGATTGATAGAGATAGGTAGGTAGGTAGGTAGATAGATAGATACAGATAGGTAGGTAGGTAGTTTGATAGACAGAGATAGGTAGGTAGGTAGATATATAGATACAGATATCTAGGTAGGTAGGTAGGTAGATAGATAGAGATAGGTAGGTAGGTAGATAGATAGATAGAGATAGGTAGCTAGGTAGATTGATAGATACGGATAGGTAGGTAGGTAGATTGATAGGTAGGTAGGTAGATAGATAGATCGAGATAGGTAGGTAGGTAGATTGATAGATAGAGATAGGTAGATAGGTAGATAGATAGATACAGATATGTAGGTAGGTAGATTGATAGATACAGATAGGTAGGTAGGTAGATAGATAGATACAGATAGGTAGGTAGGTTGATTGATAGATAGAGATAGGTAGGTAGGTAGATTGATAGATACAGATAGGTAGGTAGGTAGGTAGATAGATAGAGATAGGTAGGTAGGTAGATTGATAGAGATAGGTAGGTAGGTAGATAGATAGATAGAGATAGGTAGGTAGGTAGGTAGATTGATAGATAGAGATAGGTAGGTAGGTAGGTAGATAGATAGAGATAGGTAGGTAGGTAGATAGATAGATAGAGATAGGTAGCTAGGTAGATTGATAGATACGGATAGGTAGGTAGGTAGATTGATAGGTAGGTAGGTAGATAGATAGATCGAGATAGGTAGGTAGGTAGATTGATAGATAGAGATAGGTAGATAGGTAGATAGATAGATACAGATATGTAGGTAGGTAGATTGATAGATACAGATAGGTAGGTAGGTAGATAGATAGATACAGATAGGTAGGTAGGTTGATTGATAGATAGAGATAGGTAGGTAGGTAGATTGATAGATACAGATAGGTAGGTAGGTAGGTAGATAGATAGAGATAGGTAGGTAGGTAGATTGATAGAGATAGGTAGGTAGGTAGATAGATAGATAGAGATAGGTAGGTAGGTAGGTAGATTGATAGATAGAGATAGGTAGGTAGGTAGGTAGATAGATAGAGATAGGTAGGTAGGTAGATAGATAGATAGAGATAGGTAGGTAGGTAGATTGATAGATAGAGATAGGTAGATAGGTAGATAGATAGATACAGATATGTAGGTAGGTAGATTGATAGATACAGATAGGTAGGTTGGTAGATAGATAGATACAGATAGGTAGGTAGGTAAATAGATAGATAGAGATAGGTAGGTAGGTAGATTGATAGAGATAGGTAGGTAGGTAGGTAGATAGATAGAGATAGGTAGGTAGGTAGATTGATAGATACAGATAGGTAGGTAGGTAGATTGATAGATAGAGATAGGTAGGTAGGTAGATAGATAGATAGAGAGAGGTAGGTAGGTAGGTAGATTGATAGATACAGATAGGTAGGTAGCTAGATTGATAGATACAGATAGGTAGGTAGGTAGATAGATAGATAGAGATAGGTAGGTAGGTAGATTGATAGATAGAGATAGGTAGGTAGGTAGGTAGGTAGATAGAGATAGGTAGCTAGGTAGATTGATAGATACGGATAGGTAGGTAGGTAGATTGATAGGTAGGTAGGTAGATAGATAGATCGAGATAGGTAGGTAGGTAGATAGATAGATAGAGATAGGTAGGTAGGTAGATTGATAGATACAGATAGGTAGGTAGGTAGATTGATAGATAGAGATAGGTAGGTAGGTAGATAGATAGATAGAGATAGGTAGGTAGGTAGATTGATAGATAGAGATAGGTAGGTAGGTAGATATATAGATACAGATATGTAGGTAGATAGATAGAGATAGGTAGGTAGGTAGATTGATAGATACAGATAGGTAGGTAGGTAGATTGATAGATAGAGATAGGTAGGTAGGTAGATAGATAGATAGAGATAGGTAGGTAGGTAGATTGATAGATACAGATAGGTAGGTATGTAGATTGATAGATAGAGATAGGTAGGTAGGTAGATAGATAGATAGATAGAGATAGGTAGGTAGGTAGATAGATAGATAGAGATAGGTAGGTAGGTAGATAGATAGATACAGATAGGTAGGTAGGTAGGTAGATAGATACAGATATGTAGGTAGGTAGATAGATAGATAGAGATAGGTAGGTAGGTAGATTGATAGATAGAGATAGGTAGGTAGGTAGGTAGGTAGATAGAGATAGGTAGGTAGGTAGATTGATAGAGATAGGTAGGTAGGTAGATAGATAGATAGAGATAGGTAGGTAGGTAGATAGATAGATACAGTTAGGTAGGTAGGTAGATAGATAGATACAGATAGGTAGGTAGGTAGATAGATAGATAGAAAGAGATAGGTAGGTAGGTAGGTAGGTAGATAGATACAGATATGTAGGTAGGTAGATAGAGATAGAGATAGAGATAGGTAGGTAGGTAGATTGATAGATACAGATAGGTAGGTAGGTAGATAGATAGATACAGATAGGTAGGTAGGTAGATTGATAGATAGAGATGGGTAGGTAGGTAGATTGATAGATACAGATAGGTAGGTAGGTAGATAGATAGATACAGATATGTAGGTAGGTAGATTGATAGATAGAGATAGGTAGGTAGGTAGATTGATAGATACAGATAGGTAGGTAGGTAGATAGATAGATACAGATAGGTAGGTAGATTGATAGATAGAGATAGGTAGGTAGGTAGATTGATAGATACAGATAGGTAGGTAGGTAGATAGATAGATAGAGATAGGTAGGTAGGTAGATAGAGAGATAGAGATAGGTAGGTAGGTAGATAGATAGATAGATAGAGATAGGTAGGTAGGTAGGTAGATAGATAGATAGAGATAGATAGGTAGGTAGGTAGATTGATAGAGACAGATAGGTAGGTAGGTAGATAGATACAGATAGGTAGGTAGGTAGATTGATAGATAGAGATAGGTAGGTAGGTAGGTAGATAGATAGAGATAGGTAGGTAGGTAGATAGATAGATAGAGATAGGTAGGTAGGTAGATAGATATATAGAGATAGGTAGGTAGGTAGGTAGATAGATAGAGATAGGTAGGTAGGTAGGTAGATAGAGATAGGTAGGTAGGTAGGTAGATAGATAGAGATAGGTAGGTAGGTAGGTAAATAGATACAGATAGGTAGGTAGGTAGATAGATAGATAGAGATAGGTAGGTAGGTAGATTGATAGATAGAGATAGGTAGATAGGTAGATAGATAGATACAGATATGTAGGTAGGTAGATTGATAGATACAGATAGGTAGGTTGGTAGATAGATAGATACAGATAGGTAGGTAGGTAGATTGATAGATACAGATAGGTAGGTAGGTAGATTGATAGATAGAGATAGGTAGGTAGGTAGATAGATTGATAGATACAGATAGGTAGGTAGGTAGATAGATAGATAGAGATAGGTAGGTAGGTAGATTGATAGAGATAGGTAGGTAGGTAGGTAGGTAGATAGATAGAGATAGGTAGGTAGGTAGGTAAATTGATAGATAGAGATAGGTAGGTAGGTAGATAGATAGAGATAGGTAGGTAGGTAGATAGATAGATAGAGATAGGTAGGTAGGTAGATTGATAGATAGAGATAGGTAGATAGGTAGATAGATAGATACAGATATGTAGGTAGGTAGATTGATAGATACAGATAGGTAGGTTGGTAGATAGATAGATACAGATAGGTAGGTAGGTAGATTGATAGATAGAGATAGGTAGATAGGTAGATTGATAGATACAGATAGGAAGGTAGGTATATTGATAGATAGAGATAGGTAGGTAGGTAGATAGATAGATAGAGATAGGTAGGTAGGTAGATTGATAGAGATAGGTAGGTAGGTAGGTAGATAGATAGAGATAGGTAGGTAGGTAGATAGATAGATAGAGAGAGGTAGGTAGGTAGGTAGATTGATAGATACAGATAGGTAGGTAGGTAGATAGATAGATAGAGATAGGTAGGTAGGTAGATTGATAGAGATAGGTAGGTAGGTAGGTAGATAGATAGAGATAGGTAGGTAGGTAAATTGATAGATAGAGATAGGTAGGTAGGTAGGTAGATAGATAGAGATAGGTAGGTAGGTAGATAGATAGATAGAGATAGGTAGGTAGGTAGATTGATAGATAGAGATAGGTAGATAGGTAGATAGATAGATACAGATATGTAGGTAGGTAGATTGATAGATACAGATAGGTAGGTTGGTAGATAGATAGATACAGATAGGTAGGTAGGTAGATTGATAGATAGAGATAGGTAGGTAGGTAGATTGATAGATACAGATAGGAAGGTAGGTAGATTGATAGATAGAGATAGGTAGGTAGGTAGATAGATAGATAGAGATAGGTAGGTAGGTAGATTGATAGAGATAGGTAGGTAGGTAGGTAGATAGAGATAGGTAGGTAGGTAGATTGATAGATACAGATAGGTAGGTAGGTAGATTGATAGATAGAGATAGGTAGGTAGGTAGATAGATAGATAGAGAGAGGTAGGTAGGTAGGTAGATTGATAGATACAGATAGGTAGGTAGGTAGATTGATAGATAGAGATAGGTAGGTAGGTAGATAGATAGATAGAGATAGGTAGGTAGGTACATTGATAGATAGAGATAGGTAGGTAGGTAGATATATAGATACAGATATGTAGGTAGATAGATAGAGATAGGTAGGTAGGTAGATTGATAGATACAGATAGGTAGGTATGTAGATTGATAGATAGAGATAGGTAGGTAGGTAGATAGATAGATAGAGATAGGTAGGTAGGTAGATAGATAGATACAGATAGGTAGGTAGGTAGATTGATAGATAGAGATAGGTAGGTAGGTAGATAGATAGATAGAGATAGGTAGGTAGGTAGATCGATAGATACAGATAGGTAGGTAGGTAGATTGATAGATAGAGATAGGTAGGTAGGTAGATAGATAGATAGAGATAGGTAGGTAGGTAGATAGATAGATACAGATAGGTAGGTAGGTAGATTGATAGATAGAGATAGGTAGGTAGGTAGGTAGATAGATACAGATAGGTAGGTAGGTAGATTGATAGATAGAGATAGGTAGGTAGGTAGATATATAGATACAGATATGTAGGTAGATAGATAGAGATAGGTAGGTAGGTAGATTGATAGATACAGATAGGTAGGTAGGTAGATTGATAGATAGAGATAGGTAGGTAGGTAGATAGATAGATAGAGATAGGTAGGTAGGTAGATTGATAGATACAGATAGGTAGGTAGGTAGATTGATAGATACAGATAGGTAGGTAGATAGATAGATAGAGATAGGTAGGTAGTTAGATTGATAGATACAGATAGGTAGGTAGGTAGATTGATAGATAGAGATAGGTAGGTAGGTAGATAGATAGATAGAGATAGGTAGGTAGGTAGATTGATAGATAGAGATAGGTAGGTAGGTAGATATATAGATACAGATATGTAGGTAGATAGATAGAGATAGGTAGGTAGGTAGATTGATAGATACAGATAGGTAGGTAGGTAGATAGATAGATACAGATAGGTAGGTAGGTAGATAGATAGATAGAGATAGGTAGGTAGGTAGATAGATAGATAGAGATAGGTAGGTAGGTAGATCGATAGATAGAGATAGGTAGGTAGGTAGATAGAGATAGGTAGGTAGGTAGATAGATAGATACAGATAGGTAGGTAGGTAGATAGATAGATACAGATAGGTAGGTAGGTAGATTGATAGATAGAGATAGGTAGGTAGGTAGGTAGATAGATACAGATAGGTAGGTAGGTAGATAGATAGATACAGATAGGTAGGTAGGTAGATTGATAGATACAGATAGGTAGGTAGGTAGATAGATAGATACAGATAGGTAGGTAGGTAGATTGATAGATACAGATAGGTAGGTAGGTAGATTGATAGATAGAGATAGGTAGGTAGGTAGATAGATAGATACAGATGGGTAGGTAGGTAGATTGATAGATAGAGATAGGTAGGTAGGTAGATTGATAGATACAGATAGGTAGGTAGGTAGATAGATAGATAGAGATAGGTAGGTAGGTAGATCGATAGATAGAGATAGGTAGGTAGGTAGATAGATAGATAGAGATAGGTAGGTAGGTAGATAGATAGATACAGATAGGTAGGTAGGTAGATAGATAGATACAGATAGGTAGGTAGGTAGATAGATAGATACAGAGAGGTAGGTAGGTAGATTGATAGATAGAGATAGGTAGGTAGGTAGGTAGATAGATACAGATAGGTAGTTAGGTAGATAGATAGATACAGATAGGTAGGTAGATAGATAAATACAGATAGGTGGGTAGGTAGATAGATAGATACAGATAGGTAGGTAGGTAGATTGATAGATAGAGATAGGTAGGTAGGTAGATTGATAGATAGAGATAGGTAGGTAGGTAGATAGATAGATAGAGATAGGTAGGTAGGTAGGTAGATAGATACAGATAGGTAGGTAGGTAGATAGATAGATACAGATAGGTAGGTAGATAGATAAATACAGATAGGTGGGTAGGTAGATAGATAGATACAGATAGGTAGGTAGGTAGATTGATAGATACAGATAGGTAGGTAGGTAGATAGATAGATACAGATAGGTAGGTAGATAGATAAATACAGATAGGTGGGTAGGTAGATAGATAGATACAGATAGGTAGGTAGGTAGATTGATAGATACAGATAGGTAGGTAGGTAGATTGATAGATAGAGATAGGTAGGTAGGTAGATAGATAGATAGAGATAGGTAGGTAGGTAGATAGATAGATAGAGATAGGTAGGTAGGTAGATTGATAGAGATAGGTAGGTAGGTAGGTAGGTAGATAAATAGAGATAGGTAGGTAGGTAGATAGATAGATAGAGATAGGTAGGTAGGTAGATTGATAGATACAGATAGGAAGGTAGGTAGATTGATAGATAGAGATAGGTAGGTAAGTAGATAGTTAGATACAGATAGGTAGGTAGGTAGATAGATAGATAGAGGTAGGTAGGTAGATAGATAGATAGAGATAGGTAGGTAGGTAGATCGATAGATAGAGATAGGTAGGTAGGTAGATAGATAGATACAGATAGGTAGGTAGGTAGATTGATAGATACAGATAGGTAGGTAGGTAGATTGATAGATAGAGATAGGTAGGTAGGTAGATAGATAGATACAGATAGGTAGGTAGATAGATAAATACAGATAGGTGGGTAGGTAGATAAATACAGATAGGTGGGTAGGTAGATAGATAGATACAGATAGGTAGGTAGGTAGATTGATAGATAGAGATAGGTAGGTAGGTAGATATATAGATACAGATATGTAGGTAGGTAGATAGATAGATACAGATAGGTAGGTAGGTTGATTGATAG
Organism: Crotalus helleri; assembly: GCA_024509115.1. NCBI lineage: Eukaryota > Metazoa > Chordata > Lepidosauria > Squamata > Viperidae > Crotalus > Crotalus helleri. Next base: position 55,358 of record JAKSXO010000242.1, read on the forward strand.
ATAGAGATAGGTAGATAGGTAGATAGATAGATACAGAAAGGTAGGTAGGTGGATTGATAGATAGAGATAGGTAGGTAGATAGATTGATAGATAGAGATAGGTAGATAGGTAGATAGATAGATACAGATAGGTAGGTAGGTAGATATATAGATACAGATATGTAGGTAGGTAGATAGATAGATACAGATAGGTAGGTAGGTAGATTGATAGATAGAGATAGGTAGGTAGGTAGGTAGATAGATAGAGATAGGTAGGTAGGTAGGTAGATAGATACAGATAGGTAGGTAGATAGATTGATAGAGATAGGTAGGTAGGTAGGTAGATAGATAGATACAGATAGGTAGGTAGGTAGTTTGATAGATAGAGATAGTAGGTAGGTAGATATATAGATACAGATATGTAGGTAGGTAGGTAGATAGAGATAGGTAGGTAGGTAGATAGATAGATAGAGATAGGTAGGTAGGTAGATTGATAGATAGAGATAGGTAGATAGGTAGATAGATAGATACAGATATGTAGGTAGGTAGATTGATAGATACAGATAGGTAGGTAGGTAGATAGATACAGATAGGTAGGTAGGTTGATTGATAGATAGAGATAGGTAGGTAGGTAGATTGATAGATACAGATAGGTAGGTAGGTAGGTAGGTAGATAGATAGAGATAGGTAGGTAGGTAGATTGATAGAGATAGGTAGGTAGGTAGATAGATAGATAGAGATAGGTAGGTAGGTAGATAGATAGATAGAGATAGGTAGATAGATAGATACAGATAGGTAGGTAGGTAGATATATAGATACAGATATGTAGGTAGGTAGATAGATAGATACAGATAGGTAGGTAGGTAGATTGATAGATAGAGATAGGTAGGTAGGTAGGTAGATAGATAGAGATAGGTAGGTAGGTAGGTAGATAGATACAGATAGGTAGGTAGATAGATTGATAGAGATAGGTAGGTAGGTAGGTAGATAGATAGATACAGATAGGTAGGTAGGTAGTTTGATAGATAGAGATAGGTAGGTAGGTAGATATATAGATACAGATATCTAGGTAGGTAGGTAGGTAGATAGATAGAGATAGGTAGGTAGGTAGATAGATAGATAGAGATAGGTAGCTAGGTAGATTGATAGATACGGATAGGTAGGTAGGTAGATTGATAGGTAGGTAGGTAGATAGATAGATCGAGATAGGTAGGTAGGTAGATTGATAGATAGAGATAGGTAGATAGGTAGATAGATAGATACAGATATGTAGGTAGGTAGATTGATAGATACAGATAGGTAGGTAGGTAGATAGATAGATCGAGATAGGTAGGTAGGTTGATTGATAGATAGAGATAGGTAGGTAGGTAGATTGATAGATACAGATAGGTAGGTAGGTAGGTAGGTAGATAGATAGAGATAGGTAGGTAGGTAGATTGATAGAGATAGGTAGGTAGGTAGATAGATAGATAGAGATAGGTAGGTAGGTAGGTAGATTGATAGATAGAGATAGGTAGGTAGGTAGGTAGATAGATAGAGATAGGTAGGTAGGTAGATAGATAGATAGAGATAGGTAGGTAGGTAGATTGATAGATAGAGATAGGTAGATAGGTAGATAGATAGATACAGATATGTAGGTAGGTAGATTGATAGATACAGATAGGTAGGTTGGTAGATAGATAGATACAGATAGGTAGGTAGGTAGATAGATAGATAGAGATAGGTAGGTAGGTAGATTGATAGAGATAGGTAGGTAGGTAGGTAGATAGATAGAGATAGGTAGGTAGGTAGATTGATAGATACAGATAGGTAGGTAGGTAGATTGATAGATAGAGATAGGTAGGTAGGTAGATAGATAGATAGAGAGAGGTAGGTAGGTAGGTAGATTGATAGATACAGATAGGTAGGTAGCTAGATTGATAGATACAGATAGGTAGGTAGGTAGATAGATAGATAGAGATAGGTAGGTAGGTAGATTGATAGATAGAGATAGGTAGGTAGGTAGGTAGGTAGATAGAGATAGGTAGCTAGGTAGATTGATAGATACGGATAGGTAGGTAGGTAGATTGATAGGTAGGTAGGTAGATAGATAGATCGAGATAGGTAGGTAGGTAGATAGATAGATAGAGATAGGTAGGTAGGTAGGTAGATTGATAGATACAGATAGGTAGGTAGGTAGATTGATAGATAGAGATAGGTAGGTAGGTAGATAGATAGATAGAGATAGGTAGGTAGGTAGATTGATAGATAGAGATAGGTAGGTAGGTAGATATATAGATACAGATATGTAGGTAGATAGATAGAGATAGGTAGGTAGGTAGATTGATAGATACAGATAGGTAGGTAGGTAGATTGATAGATAGAGATAGGTAGGTAGGTAGATAGATAGATAGAGATAGGTAGGTAGGTAGATTGATAGATACAGATAGGTAGGTATGTAGATTGATAGATAGAGATAGGTAGGTAGGTAGATAGATAGATAGATAGAGATAGGTAGGTAGGTAGATAGATAGATAGAGATAGGTAGGTAGGTAGATAGATAGATACAGATAGGTAGGTAGGTAGGTAGATAGATACAGATATGTAGGTAGGTAGATAGATAGATAGAGATAGGTAGGTAGGTAGATTGATAGATAGAGATAGGTAGGTAGGTAGGTAGGTAGATAGAGATAGGTAGGTAGGTAGATTGATAGAGATAGGTAGGTAGGTAGATAGATAGATAGAGATAGGTAGGTAGGTAGATAGATAGATACAGTTAGGTAGGTAGGTAGATAGATAGATACAGATAGGTAGGTAGGTAGATAGATAGATAGAAAGAGATAGGTAGGTAGGTAGGTAGGTAGATAGATACAGATATGTAGGTAGGTAGATAGAGATAGAGATAGAGATAGGTAGGTAGGTAGATTGATAGATACAGATAGGTAGGTAGGTAGATAGATAGATACAGATAGGTAGGTAGGTAGATTGATAGATAGAGATGGGTAGGTAGGTAGATTGATAGATACAGATAGGTAGGTAGGTAGATAGATAGATACAGATATGTAGGTAGGTAGATTGATAGATAGAGATAGGTAGGTAGGTAGGTAGATAGATAGAGATAGGTAGGTAGGTAGGTAGATAGATACAGATAGGTAGGTAGATAGATTGATAGAGATAGGTAGGTAGGTAGGTAGATAGATAGATACAGATAGGTAGGTAGGTAGTTTGATAGATAGAGATAGGTAGGTAGGTAGATATATAGATACAGATATCTAGGTAGGTAGGTAGGTAGATAGATAGAGATAGGTAGGTAGGTAGATAGATAGATAGAGATAGGTAGCTAGGTAGATTGATAGATACGGATAGGTAGGTAGGTAGATTGATAGGTAGGTAGGTAGATAGATAGATCGAGATAGGTAGGTAGGTAGATTGATAGATAGAGATAGGTAGATAGGTAGATAGATAGATACAGATATGTAGGTAGGTAGATTGATAGATACAGATAGGTAGGTAGGTAGATAGATAGATCGAGATAGGTAGGTAGGTTGATTGATAGATAGAGATAGGTAGGTAGGTAGATTGATAGATACAGATAGGTAGGTAGGTAGGTAGGTAGATAGATAGAGATAGGTAGGTAGGTAGATTGATAGAGATAGGTAGGTAGGTAGATAGATAGATAGAGATAGGTAGGTAGGTAGGTAGATTGATAGATAGAGATAGGTAGGTAGGTAGGTAGATAGATAGAGATAGGTAGGTAGGTAGATAGATAGATAGAGATAGGTAGGTAGGTAGATTGATAGATAGAGATAGGTAGATAGGTAGATAGATAGATACAGATATGTAGGTAGGTAGATTGATAGATACAGATAGGTAGGTTGGTAGATAGATAGATACAGATAGGTAGGTAGGTAGATAGATAGATAGAGATAGGTAGGTAGGTAGATTGATAGAGATAGGTAGGTAGGTAGGTAGATAGATAGAGATAGGTAGGTAGGTAGATTGATAGATACAGATAGGTAGGTAGGTAGATTGATAGATAGAGATAGGTAGGTAGGTAGATAGATAGATAGAGAGAGGTAGGTAGGTAGGTAGATTGATAGATACAGATAGGTAGGTAGCTAGATTGATAGATACAGATAGGTAGGTAGGTAGATAGATAGATAGAGATAGGTAGGTAGGTAGATTGATAGATAGAGATAGGTAGGTAGGTAGGTAGGTAGATAGAGATAGGTAGCTAGGTAGATTGATAGATACGGATAGGTAGGTAGGTAGATTGATAGGTAGGTAGGTAGATAGATAGATCGAGATAGGTAGGTAGGTAGATAGATAGATAGAGATAGGTAGGTAGGTAGGTAGATTGATAGATACAGATAGGTAGGTAGGTAGATTGATAGATAGAGATAGGTAGGTAGGTAGATAGATAGATAGAGATAGGTAGGTAGGTAGATTGATAGATAGAGATAGGTAGGTAGGTAGATATATAGATACAGATATGTAGGTAGATAGATAGAGATAGGTAGGTAGGTAGATTGATAGATACAGATAGGTAGGTAGGTAGATTGATAGATAGAGATAGGTAGGTAGGTAGATAGATAGATAGAGATAGGTAGGTAGGTAGATTGATAGATACAGATAGGTAGGTATGTAGATTGATAGATAGAGATAGGTAGGTAGGTAGATAGATAGATAGATAGAGATAGGTAGGTAGGTAGATAGATAGATAGAGATAGGTAGGTAGGTAGATAGATAGATACAGATAGGTAGGTAGGTAGGTAGATAGATACAGATATGTAGGTAGGTAGATAGATAGATAGAGATAGGTAGGTAGGTAGATTGATAGATAGAGATAGGTAGGTAGGTAGGTAGGTAGATAGAGATAGGTAGGTAGGTAGATTGATAGAGATAGGTAGGTAGGTAGATAGATAGATAGAGATAGGTAGGTAGGTAGATAGATAGATACAGTTAGGTAGGTAGGTAGATAGATAGATACAGATAGGTAGGTAGGTAGATAGATAGATAGAAAGAGATAGGTAGGTAGGTAGGTAGGTAGATAGATACAGATATGTAGGTAGGTAGATAGAGATAGAGATAGAGATAGGTAGGTAGGTAGATTGATAGATACAGATAGGTAGGTAGGTAGATAGATAGATACAGATAGGTAGGTAGGTAGATTGATAGATAGAGATGGGTAGGTAGGTAGATTGATAGATACAGATAGGTAGGTAGGTAGATAGATAGATACAGATATGTAGGTAGGTAGATTGATAGATAGAGATAGGTAGGTAGGTAGATTGATAGATACAGATAGGTAGGTAGGTAGATAGATAGATACAGATAGGTAGGTAGATTGATAGATAGAGATAGGTAGGTAGGTAGATTGATAGATACAGATAGGTAGGTAGGTAGATAGATAGATAGAGATAGGTAGGTAGGTAGATAGAGAGATAGAGATAGGTAGGTAGGTAGATAGATAGATAGATAGAGATAGGTAGGTAGGTAGGTAGATAGATAGATAGAGATAGATAGGTAGGTAGGTAGATTGATAGAGACAGATAGGTAGGTAGGTAGATAGATACAGATAGGTAGGTAGGTAGATTGATAGATAGAGATAGGTAGGTAGGTAGGTAGATAGATAGAGATAGGTAGGTAGGTAGATAGATAGATAGAGATAGGTAGGTAGGTAGATAGATAGATAGAGATAGGTAGGTAGGTAGGTAGATAGATAGAGATAGGTAGGTAGGTAGGTAGATAGAGATAGGTAGGTAGGTAGGTAGATAGATAGAGATAGGTAGGTAGGTAGGTAAATAGATACAGATAGGTAGGTAGGTAGATAGATAGATAGAGATAGGTAGGTAGGTAGATTGATAGATAGAGATAGGTAGATAGGTAGATAGATAGATACAGATATGTAGGTAGGTAGATTGATAGATACAGATAGGTAGGTTGGTAGATAGATAGATACAGATAGGTAGGTAGGTAGATTGATAGATACAGATAGGTAGGTAGGTAGATTGATAGATAGAGATAGGTAGGTAGGTAGATAGATTGATAGATACAGATAGGTAGGTAGGTAGATAGATAGATAGAGATAGGTAGGTAGGTAGATTGATAGAGATAGGTAGGTAGGTAGGTAGATAGATAGAGATAGGTAGGTAGGTAGGTAAATTGATAGATAGAGATAGGTAGGTAGGTAGATAGATAGAGATAGGTAGGTAGGTAGATAGATAGATAGAGATAGGTAGGTAGGTAGATTGATAGATAGAGATAGGTAGATAGGTAGATAGATAGATACAGATATGTAGGTATGTAGATTGATAGATACAGATAGGTAGGTTGGTAGATAGATAGATACAGATAGGTAGGTAGGTAGATTGATAGATAGAGATAGGTAGATAGGTAGATTGATAGATACAGATAGGAAGGTAGGTATATTGATAGATAGAGATAGGTAGGTAGGTAGATAGATAGATAGAGATAGGTAGGTAGGTAGATTGATAGAGATAGGTAGGTAGGTAGGTAGATAGATAGAGATAGGTAGGTAGGTAGATAGATAGATAGAGAGAGGTAGGTAGGTAGGTAGATTGATAGATACAGATAGGTAGGTAGGTAGATAGATAGATAGAGATAGGTAGGTAGGTAGATTGATAGAGATAGGTAGGTAGGAAGGTAGATAGATAGAGATAGGTAGGTAGGTAAATTGATAGATAGAGATAGGTAGGTAGGTAGGTAGATAGATAGAGATAGGTAGGTAGGTAGATAGATAGATAGAGATAGGTAGGTAGGTAGATTGATAGATAGAGATAGGTAGATAGGTAGATAGATAGATACAGATATGTAGGTAGGTAGATTGATAGATACAGATAGGTAGGTTGGTAGATAGATAGATACAGATAGGCAGGTAGGTAGATTGATAGATAGAGATAGGTAGGTAGGTAGATTGATAGATACAGATAGGAAGGTAGGTAGATTGATAGATAGAGATAGGTAGGTAGGTAGATAGATAGATAGAGATAGGTAGGTAGGTAGATTGATAGAGATAGGTAGGTAGGTAGGTAGGTAGATAGAGATAGGTAGGTAGGTAGATTGATAGATACAGATAGGTAGGTAGGTAGATTGATAGATAGAGATAGGTAGGTAGGTAGATAGATAGATAGAGAGAGGTAGGTAGGTAGGTAGATTGATAGATACAGATAGGTAGGTAGGTAGATTGATAGATAGAGATAGGTAGGTAGGTAGATAGATAGATAGAGATAGGTAGGTAGGTACATTGATAGATAGAGATAGGTAGGTAGGTAGATATATAGATACAGATATGTAGGTAGATAGATAGAGATAGGTAGGTAGGTAGATTGATAGATACAGATAGGTAGGTATGTAGATTGATAGATAGAGATAGGTAGGTAGGTAGATAGATAGAGATAGGTAGGTAGGTAGATAGATAGATACAGATAGGTAGGTAGGTAGATTGATAGATAGAGATAGGTAGGTAGGTAGATAGATAGATAGAGATAGGTAGGTAGGTAGATCGATAGATACAGATAGGTAGGTAGGTAGATTGATAGATAGAGATAGGTAGGTAGGTAGATAGATAGATAGAGATAGGTAGGTAGGTAGATAGATAGATACAGATAGGTAGGTAGGTAGATTGATAGATAGAGATAGGTAGGTAGGTAGGTAGATAGATACAGATAGGTAGGTAGGTAGATTGATAGATAGAGATAGGTAGGTAGGTAGATATATAGATACAGATATGTAGGTAGATAGATAGAGATAGGTAGGTAGGTAGATTGATAGATACAGATAGGTAGGTAGGTAGATTGATAGATAGAGATAGGTAGGTAGGTAGATAGATAGATAGAGATAGGTAGGTAGGTAGATTGATAGATACAGATAGGTAGGTATGTAGATTGATAGATAGAGATAGGTAGGTAGGTAGATAGATAGATAGAGATAGGTAGGTAGGTAGATAGATAGATAGAGATAGGTAGGTAGGTAGATAGATAGATACAGATAGGTAGGTAGGTAGGTAGATAGATACAGATATGTAGGTAGGTAATTAGATAGATAGAGATAGGTAGGTAGGTAGATTGATAGATAGAGATAGGTAGGTAGGTAGGTAGGTAGATAGAGATAGGTAGGTAGGTAGATTGATAGAGATAGGTAGGTAGGTAGATAGATAGATAGAGATAGGTAGGTAGGTAGATTGATAGAGATAGGTAGGTAGGTAGATAGATAGATACAGATAGGTAGGTAGGTAGATTGATAGATAGAGATAGGTAGGTAGGTAGATAGATAGAGATAGGTAGGTAGGTAGATTGATAGATAGAGATAGGTAGGTAGGTAGATTGATAGATAGAGATAGGTAGGTAGGTAGATAGATAGATAGAGATAGGTAGGTAGGTAGATTGATAGATGGAGATAGGTAGGTAGGTAGATATATAGATACAGATATGTAGGTAGATAGATAGAGATAGGTAGGTAGGTAGATTGATAGATACAGATAGGTAGGTAGGTAGATTGATAGATAGAGATAGGTAGGTAGGTAGATAGATAGATAGAGATAGGTAGGTAGGTAGATTGATAGATACAGATAGGTAGGTATGTAGATTGATAGATAGAGATAGGTAGGTAGGTAGATAGATAGATAGAGATAGGTAGGTAGGTAGATAGATAGATAGAGATAGGTAGGTAGGTAGTTAGATAGATACAGATAGGTAGGTAGGTAGGTAGATAGATACAGATATGTAGGTAGGTAGATAGATAGATAGAGATAGGTAGGTAGGTAGATTGATAGATAGAGATAGGTAGGTAGGTAGATAGATAGATAGAGATAGGTAGGTAGGTAGATAGATAGATAGAGATAGGTAGGTAGGTAGATAGATAGATAGAGATAGGTAGGTAGGTAGGTAGATAGATAGAGATAGGTAGGTAGGTAGGTAGATAGAGATAGGTAGGTAGGTAGGTAGATAGAGAGAGATAGGTAGGTAGGTAGGTAAATAGATACAGATAGGTAGGTAGGTAGATAGATAGATAGAGATAGGTAGGTAGGTAGATTGATAGATAGAGATAGGTAGATAGGTAGATAGATAGATACAGATATGTAGGTAGGTAGATTGATAGATACAGATAGGTAGGTTGGTAGATAGATAGATACAGATAGGTAGGTAGGTAGATTGATAGATAGAGATAGGTAGGTAGGTAGATAGATAGATAGAGAGAGGTAGGTAGGTAGGTAGATTGATAGATACAGATAGGTAGGTAGGTAGATAGATAGAGATAGGTAGGTAGGTAGATTGATAGAGATAGGTAGGTAGGAAGGTAGATAGATAGAGATAGGTAGGTAGGTAAATTGATAGATACAGATAGGTAGGTAGGTAGATAGATAGATACAGATAGGTAGGTAGGTTGATTGATAGATAGAGATAGGTAGGTAGGTAGATTGATAGATACAGATAGGTAGGTAGGTAGGTAGGTAGATAGATAGAGATAGGTAGGTAGGTAGATAGATAGAGATAGGTAGGTAGGTAGATTGATAGATAGAGATAGGTAGATAGGTAGATAGATAGATACAGATATGTAGGTAGGTAGATTGATAGATACAGATAGGTAGGTTGGTAGATAGATAGATACAGATAGGTAGGTAGGTAGATTGATAGATAGAGATAGGTAGGTAGGTAGATTGATAGATACAGATAGGAAGGTAGGTATATTGATAGATAGAGATAGGTAGGTAGGTAGATAGATAGATAGAGATAGGTAGGTAGGTAGATTGATAGAGATAGGTAGGTAGGTAGGTAGATAGATAGAGATAGGTAGGTAGGTAGATTGATAGATACAGATAGGTAGGTAGGTAGATTGATAGATAGAGATAGGTAGGTAGATAGATAGATAGAGAGGTAGGTAGGTAGGTAGATTGATAGATACAGATAGGTAGGTAGGTAGATTGATAGATAGAGATAGGTAGGTAGATAGATAGATAGAGATAGGTAGGTAGGTACATTGATAGATAGAGATAGGTAGGTAGGTAGATATATAGATACAGATATGTAGGTAGATAGATAGAGATAGGTAGGTAGGTAGATTGATAGATACAGATAGGTAGGTATGTAGATTGATAGATAGAGATAGGTAGGTAGGTAGATAGATAGATAGAGATAGGTAGGTAGGTAGATAGATAGAGATAGGTAGATAGGTAGATAGATAGATACAGATAGGTAGGTAGGTAGATAGATAGATAGAGATAGGTGGGTAGGTAGATAGATAGATACAGATAGGTAGGTAGGTAGATTGATAGATAGAGATAGGTAGGTAGGTAGATAGATAGATAGAGATAGGTAGGTAGGTAGATTGATAGATACAGATAGGTAGGTAGGTAGATTGATAGATAGAGATAGGTAGGTAGGTAGATAGATAGATAGAGATAGGTAGGTAGGTAGATTGATAGATAGAGATAGGTAGGTAGGTAGATATATAGATACAGATATGTAGGTAGATAGATAGAGATAGGTAGGTAGGTAGATTGATAGATACAGATAGGTAGGTAGGTAGATTGATAGATAGAGATAGGTAGGTAGGTAGATAGATAGATAGAGATAGGTAGGTAGGTAGATTGATAGATACAGATAGGTAGGTATGTAGATTGATAGATAGAGATAGGTAGGTACGTAGATAGATAGATAGAGATAGGTAGGTAGGTAGATAGATAGATAGAGATAGGTAGGTAGATAGATAGATACAGATAGGTAGGTAGGTAGGTAGATAGATACAGATATGTAGGTAGGTAGATAGATAGATAGAGATAGGTAGGTAGGTAGATTGATAGATAGATATAGGTAGGTAGGTAGGTAGGTAGATAGAGATAGGTAGGTAGGTAGATTGATAGAGATAGGTAGGTAGGTAGATAGATAGATAGAGATAGGTAGGTAGGTAGATAGATAGATAAAGTTAGGTAGGTAGGTAGATAGATAGATACAGATAGGTAGGTAGGTAGATAGATAGATAGATAGAAAGAGATAGGTAGGTAGGTAGGTAGATAGATACAGATAGGTAGGTAGGTAGATTAATAGATAGAGATAGGTAGGTAGGTAGATTGATAGATACAGATAGGTAGGTAGGTAGATAGATAGATACAGATATGTAGGTAGGTAGATTGATAGATAGAGATAGGTAGGTAGGTAGATTGATAGATACAGATAGGTAGGTAGGTAGATAGATAGATACAGATAGGTAGGTAGATTGATAGATAGAGATAGGTAGGTAGGTAGATTGATAGATACAGATAGGTAGGTAGGTAGATAGATAGATAGAGATAGGTAGGTAGGTAGATAGATAGATAGAGATAGGTAGGTAGGTAGATAGATAGATAGATAGAGATAGGTAGGTAGGTAGGTAGATAGATAGATAGAGATAGATAGGTAGGTAGGTAGATTGATAGAGACAGATAGGTAGGTAGGTAGATAGATACAGATAGGTAGGTAGGTAGATTGATAGATAGAGATAGGTAGGTAGGTAGGTAGATAGATAGAGATAGGTAGGTAGGTAGATAGATAGATAGAGATAGGTAGGTAGGTAGATTGATAGATAGAGATAGGTAGGTAGGTAGATATATAGATACAGATATGTAGGTAGATAGATAGATAGATAGATACAGATAGGTAGGTAGGTAGATTGATTGATAGAGATAGGTAAATAGGTAGATAGATAGATACAGAAATATAGGTAGGTGGATTGATAGATAGAGATAGGTAGGTAGATAGATTGATAGATAGAGATAGGTAGATAGGTAGATAGATAGATACAGATAGGTAGGTAGGTAGATATATAGATACAGATATGTAGGTAGATAGATAGAGATAGGTAGGTAGGTAGATTGATAGATACAGATAGGTAGGTAGGTAGATTGATAGATAGAGATAGGTAGGTAGGTAGATAGATAGATAGAGATAGGTAGGTAGGTAGATTGATAGATACAGATAGGTAGGTATGTAGATTGATAGATAGAGATAGGTAGGTACGTAGATAGATAGATAGAGATAGGTAGGTAGGTAGATAGATAGATAGAGATAGGTAGGTAGGTAGATAGATAGATACAGATAGGTAGGTAGGTAGGTAGATAGATACAGATATGTAGGTAGGTAGATAGATAGATAGAGATAGGTAGGTAGGTAGATTGATAGATAGAGATAGGTAGGTAGGTAGGTAGGTAGATAGAGATAGGTAGGTAGGTAGATTGATAGAGATAGGTAGGTAGGTAGATAGATAGATAGAGATAGGTAGGTAGGTAGATAGATAGATAAAGTTAGGTAGGTAGGTAGATAGATAGATACAGATAGGTAGGTAGGTAGATAGATAGATAGATAGAAAGAGATAGGTAGGTAGGTAGGTAGGTAGATAGATACAGATATGTAGGTAGGTAGATAGAGATAGAGATAGGTAGGTAGGTAGATTGATAGATACAGATAGGTAGGTAGGTAGATAGATAGATACAGATAGGTAGGTAGGTAGATTGATAGATAGAGATAGGTAGGTAGGTAGATTGATAGATACAGATAGGTAGGTAGGTAGATAGATAGATACAGATATGTAGGTAGGTAGATTGATAGATAGAGATAGGTAGGTAGGTAGATTGATAGATACAGATAGGTAGGTAGGTAGATAGATAGATACAGATAGGTAGGTAGATTGATAGATAGAGATAGGTAGGTAGGTAGATTGATAGATACAGATAGGTAGGTAGGTAGATAGATAGATAGAGATAGGTAGGTAGGTAGATAGATAGATAGAGATAGGTAGGTAGGTAGATAGATAGATAGATAGAGATAGGTAGGTAGGTAGGTAGATAGATAGATAGAGATAGATAGGTAGGTAGGTAGATTGATAGAGACAGATAGGTAGGTAGGTAGATAGATACAGATAGGTAGGTAGGTAGATTGATAGATAGAGATAGGTAGGTAGGTAGGTAGATAGATAGAGATAGGTAGGTAGGTAGATAGATAGATAGAGATAGGTAGGTAGGTAGATTGATAGATAGAGATAGGTAGGTAGGTAGATATATAGATACAGATATGTAGGTAGGTAGATAGATAGATAGATACAGATAGGTAGGTAGGTAGATTGATTGATAGAGATAGGTAAATAGGTAGATAGATAGATACAGAAATATAGGTAGGTGGATTGATAGATAGAGATAGGTAGGTAGATAGATTGATAGATAGAGATAGGTAGATAGGTAGATAGATAGATAGAGATAGGTAGGTAGGTAGATATATAGATACAGATATGTAGGTAGGTAGATAGATAGATACAGATAGGTAGGTAGGTAGATTGATAGATAGAGATAGGTAGGTAGGTAGGTAGATAGATAGAGATAGGTAGGTAGGTAGGTAGATAGATACAGATAGGTAGGTAGATAGATAGATAGATAGAGATAGGTAGGTAGGTAGATTGATAGAGATAGGTAGGTAGGTAGGTAGATAGATAGAGATAGGTAGGTAGGTAAATTGATAGATACAGATAGGTAGGTAGGTAGATTGATAGATAGAGATAGGTAGGTAGGTAGATAGATAGATAGAGAGAGGTAGGTAGGTAGGTAGATTGATAGATACAGATAGGTAGGTAGGTAGATTGATAGATAGAGATAGATAGGTAGGTAGGTAGATAGATAGATAGAGATAGGTAGGTAGGTACATTGATAGATAGAGATAGGTAGGTAGGTACATATATAGATACAGATATGTAGGTAGATAGATAGAGATAGGTAGGTAGGTAGATTGATAGATACAGATAGGTAGGTATGTAGATTGATAGATAGAGATAGGTAGGTAGGTAGATAGATAGATAGAGATAGGTAGGTAGGTAGATAGATAGAGATAGGTAGGTAGGTAGATATATAGATACAGATATGTAGGTAGGTAGATATATAGATACAGATATGTAGGTAGGTAGATAGATAGATACAGATAGGTAGGTAGGTAGATAGATAGATAGAGATAGGTGGGTAGGTAGATAGATAGATAGATACAGATAGGTAGGTAGGTAGATTGATAGATAGAGATAGGTAGGTAGGTAGATAGATAGATAGAGATAGGTAGGTAGGTAGATTGATAGATACAGATAGGTAGGTAGGTAGATTGATAGATAGAGATAGGTAGGTAGGTAGATAGATAGATAGAGATAGGTAGGTAGGTAGATTGATAGATGGAGATAGGTAGGTAGGTAGATATATAGATACAGATATGTAGGTAGATAGATAGAGATAGGTAGGTAGGTAGATTGATAGATACAGATAGGTAGGTAGGTAGATTGATAGATAGAGATAGGTAGGTAGGTAGATAGATAGATAGAGATAGGTAGGTAGGTAGATTGATAGATACAGATAGGTAGGTATGTAGATTGATAGATAGAGATAGGTAGGTAGGTTGATAGATAGATAGAGATAGGTAGGTAGGTAGATAGATAGATAGAGATAGGTAGGTAGGTAGATAGATAGATACAGATAGGTAGGTAGGTAGGTAGATAGATACAGATATGTAGGTAGGTAGATAGATAGATAGAGATAGGTAGGTAGGTAGATTCATAGATAGAGATAGGTAGGTAGGTAGGTAGGTAGATAGAGATAGGTAGGTAGGTAGATTGATAGAGATAGGTAGGTAGGTAGATAGATAGATACAGTTAGGTAGGTAGGTAGATAGATAGATACAGATAGGTAGGTAGGTAGATAGATAGATAGAAAGAGATAGGTAGGTAGGTAGGTAGGTAGATAGATACAGATATGTAGGTAGGTAGATAGAGATAGAGATAGGTAGGTAGGTAGATTGATAGATACAGATAGGTAGGTAGGTAGATAGATAGATACAGATAGGTAGGTAGGTAGATTGATAGATAGAGATAGGTAGGTAGGTAGATTGATAGATACAGATAGGTAGGTAGGTAGATAGATAGATACAGATATGTAGGTAGGTAGATTGATAGATAGAGATAGGTAGGTAGGTAGATTGATAGATACAGATAGGTAGGTAGGTAGATAGATAGATACAGATAGGTAGGTAGATTGATAGATAGAGATAGGTAGGTAGGTAGATTGATAGATACAGATAGGTAGGTAGGTAGATAGATAGATAGAGATAGGTAGGTAGGTAGATAGATAGATAGAGATAGGTAGGTAGGTAGATAGATAGATAGATAGAGATAGGTAGGTAGGTAGGTAGATAGATAGATAGAGATAGATAGGTAGGTAGGTAGATTGATAGAGACAGATAGGTAGGTAGGTAGATAGATACAGATAGGTAGGTAGGTAGATTGATAGATAGAGATAGGTAGGTAGGTAGGTAGATAGATAGAGATAGGTAGGTAGGTAGGTAGGTAGATAGATAGATAGAGATAGGTAGGTAGGTAGGTAGATAGATAGAGATAGGTAGATAGGTAGGTAAATAGATACAGATAGGTAGGTAGGTAGATTGATAGATAGAGATAGGTAGGTAGGTAGGTAGATAGATAGAGATAGGTAGGTAGGTAGGTAGATAGATAGATAGAGATAGGTAGGTAGGTAGGTAGATAGATAGAGATAGGTAGATAGGTAGGTAAATAGATACAGATAGGTAGGTAGGTAGATTGATAGATAGAGATAGGTAGGTAGGTAGATTGATAGATAGAGATAGGTAGGTAGGTAGATAGATAGATAGAGATAGGTAGGTAGGTTGATTGATAGATAGAGATAGGTAGGTAGGTAGATTGATAGATACAGATAGGTAGGTAGGTAGATAGATAGATAGAGATAGGTAGGTAGGTAGATTGATAGAGATAGGTAGGTAGGTAGGTAGATAGATAGAGATAGGTAGGTAGGTAAATTGATAGATACAGATAGGTAGGTAGGTAGATTGATAGATAGAGATAGGTAGGTAGGTAGATAGATAGATAGAGAGAGGTAGGTAGGTAGGTAGATTGATAGATACAGATAGGTAGGTAGGTAGATTGATAGATAGAGATAGGTAGGTAGGTAGATAGATAGATAGATAGAGATAGGTAGGTAGGTACATTGATAGATAGAGATAGGTAGGTAGGTACATATATAGATACAGATATGTAGGTAGATAGATAGAGATAGGTAGGTAGGTAGATTGATAGATAGAGATAGGTAGGTAGGTAGGTAGATAGATAGAGATAGGTAGGTAGGTAGATAGATAGATAGAGATAGGTAGGTAGGTAGATAGATAGATAGGTAGATAGGTAGATAGATAGATACAGATAGGTAGGTAGGTAGATAGATAGATAGAGATAGGTGGGTAGGTAGATAGATACAGATAGGTAGGTAGGTAGATTGATAGATAGAGATAGGTAGGTAGGTAGATAGATAGATAGAGATAGGTAGGTAGGTAGATTGATAGATACAGATAGGTAGGTAGGTAGATTGATAGATAGAGATAGGTAGGTAGGTAGATAGATAGATAGAGATAGGTAGGTAGGTAGATTGATAGATGGAGATAGGTAGGTAGGTAGATATATAGATACAGATATGTAGGTAGATAGATAGAGATAGGTAGGTAGGTAGATTGATAGATACAGATAGGTAGGTAGGTAGATTGATAGATAGAGATAGGTAGGTAGGTAGATAGATAGATAGAGATAGGTAGGTAGGTAGATTGATAGATACCGATAGGTAGGTATGTAGATTGATAGATAGAGATAGGTAGGTAGGTAGATAGATAGATAGAGATAGGTAGGTAGGTAGATAGATAGATAGAGATAGGTAGGTAGGTAGGTAGATAGATACAGATAGGTAGGTAGGTAGGTAGATAGATACAGATATGTAGGTAGGTAGATAGATAGATAGAGATAGGTAGGTAGGTAGATTGATAGATAGAGATAGGTAGGTAGGTAGGTAGATAGAGATAGGTAGGTAGGTAGATTGATAGAGATAGGTAGGTAGGTAGATAGATAGATACAGTTAGGTAGGTAGGTAGATAGATAGATACAGATAGGTAGGTTGGTAGATAGATAGATAGAAAGAGATAGGTAGGTAGGTAGGTAGGTAGATAGATACAGATATGTAGGTAGGTAGATAGAGATAGAGATAGGTAGGTAGGTAGATTGATAGATACAGATAGGTAGGTAGGTAGATAGATAGATACAGATAGGTAGGTAGGTAGATTGATAGATAGAGATAGGTAGGTAGGTAGATTGATAGATACAGATAGGTAGGTAGGTAGATAGATAGATACAGATATGTAGGTAGGTAGATTGATAGATAGAGATAGGTAGGTAGGTAGATTGATAGATACAGATAGGTAGGTAGGTAGATAGATAGATACAGATAGGTAGGTAGATTGATAGATAGAGATAGGTAGGTAGGTAGATTGATAGATACAGATAGGTAGGTAGGTAGGTAGATAGATAGAGATAGGTAGGTAGGTAGATAGATAGATAGAGATAGGTAGGTAGGTAGATAGATAGATAGGTAGATAGGTAGATAGATAGATACAGATAGGTAGGTAGGTAGATAGATAGATAGAGATAGGTGGGTAGGTAGATAGATAGATACAGATAGGTAGGTAGGTAGATTGATAGATAGAGATAGGTAGGTAGGTAGATAGATAGATAGAGATAGGTAGGTAGGTAGATTGATAGATACAGATAGGTAGGTAGGTAGATTGATAGATAGAGATAGGTAGGTAGGTAGATAGATAGATAGAGATAGGTAGGTAGGTAGATTGATAGATGGAGATAGGTAGGTAGGTAGATATATAGATACAGATATGTAGGTAGATAGATAGAGATAGGTAGGTAGGTAGATTGATAGATACAGATAGGTAGGTAGGTAGATTGATAGATAGAGATAGGTAGGTAGGTAGATAGATAGATAGAGATAGGTAGGTAGGTAGATTGATAGATAGAGATAGGTAGGTAGGTAGATAGATAGATAGAGATAGGTAGGTAGGTAGATTGATAGATGGAGATAGGTAGGTAGGTAGATATATAGATACAGATATGTAGGTAGATAGATAGAGATAGGTAGGTAGGTAGATTGATAGATACAGATAGGTAGGTAGGTAGATTGATAGATAGAGATAGGTAGGTAGGTAGATAGATAGATAGAGATAGGTAGGTAGGTAGATTGATAGATGGAGATAGGTAGGTAGGTAGATATATAGATACAGATATGTAGGTAGATAGATAGAGATAGGTAGGTAGGTAGATTGATAGATACAGATAGGTAGGTAGGTAGATTGATAGATACAGATAGGTAGGTATGTAGATTGATAGATAGAGATAGGTAGGTAGGTTGATAGATAGATAGAGATAGGTAGGTAGGTAGATAGATAGATAGAGATAGGTAGGTAGGTAGATAGATAGATACAGATAGGTAGGTAGGTAGGTAGATAGATACAGATATGTAGGTAGGTAGATAGATATATAGAGATAGGTAGGTAGGTAGATTCATAGATAGAGATAGGTAGGTAGGTAGGTAGGTAGGTAGATAGAGATAGGTAGGTAGGTAGATTGATAGAGATAGGTAGGTAGGTAGATAGATAGATACAGTTAGGTAGGTAGGTAGATAGATAGATACAGATAGGTAGGTAGGTAGATAGATAGATAGAAAGAGATAGGTAGGTAGGTAGGTAGGTAGATAGATACAGATATGTAGGTAGGTAGATAGAGATAGAGATAGGTAGGTAGGTAGATTGATAGATACAGATAGGTAGGTAGGTAGATAGATAGATACAGATAGGTAGGTAGGTAGATTGATAGATAGAGATAGGTAGGTAGGTAGATTGATAGATACAGATAGGTAGGTAGGTAGATAGATAGATACAGATATGTAGGTAGGTAGATTGATAGATAGAGATAGGTAGGTAGGTAGATTGATAGATACAGATAGGTAGGTAGGTAGATAGATAGATACAGATAGGTAGGTAGATTGATAGATAGAGATAGGTAGGTAGGTAGATTGATAGATACAGATAGGTAGGTAGGTAGATAGATAGATAGAGATAGGTAGGTAGGTAGATAGATAGATAGAGATAGGTAGGTAGGTAGATAGATAGATAGATAGAGATAGGTAGGTAGGTAGGTAGATAGATAGATAGAGATAGATAGGTAGGTAGGTAGATTGATAGAGACAGATAGGTAGGTAGGTAGATAGATACAGATAGGTAGGTAGGTAGATTGATAGATAGAGATAGGTAGGTAGGTAGGTAGATAGATAGAGATAGGTAGGTAGGTAGATAGATAGATAGAGATAGGTAGGTAGGTAGATAGATAGATAGATAGAGATAGGTAGGTAGGTAGGTAGATAGATAGAGATAGGTAGGTAGGTAGGTAGATAGATAGATAGAGATAGGTAGGTAGGTAGGTAGATAGATAGAGATAGGTAGATAGGTAGGTAAATAGATACAGATAGGTAGGTAGGTAGATTGATAGATAGAGATAGGTAGGTAGGTAGATTGATAGATAGAGATAGGTAGGTAGGTAGATAGATAGATAGAGATAGGTAGGTAGGTTGATTGATAGATAGAGATAGGTAGGTAGGTAGATTGATAGATACAGATAGGTAGGTAGGTAGATAGATAGATAGAGATAGGTAGGTAGGTAGATTGATAGAGATAGGTAGGTAGGTAGGTAGATAGATAGAGATAGGTAGGTAGGTAAATTGATAGATACAGATAGGTAGGTAGGTAGATTGATAGATAGAGATAGGTAGGTAGGTAGATAGATAGATAGAGAGAGGTAGGTAGGTAGGTAGATTGATAGATACAGATAGGTAGGTAGGTAGATTGATAGATAGAGATAGGTAGGTAGGTAGATAGATAGATAGATAGAGATAGGTAGGTAGGTACATTGATAGATAGAGATAGGTAGGTAGGTACATATATAGATACAGATATGTAGGTAGATAGATAGAGATAGGTAGGTAGGTAGATTGATAGATAGAGATAGGTAGGTAGGTAGGTAGATAGATAGAGATAGGTAGGTAGGTAGATAGATAGATAGAGATAGGTAGGTAGGTAGATAGATAGATAGGTAGATAGGTAGATAGATAGATACAGATAGGTAGGTAGGTAGATAGATAGATAGAGATAGGTGGGTAGGTAGATAGATAGATACAGATAGGTAGGTAGGTAGATTGATAGATAGAGATAGGTAGGTAGGTAGATAGATAGATAGAGATAGGTAGGTAGGTAGATTGATAGATACAGATAGGTAGGTAGGTAGATTGATAGATAGAGATAGGTAGGTAGGTAGATAGATAGATAGAGATAGGTAGGTAGGTAGATTGATAGATGGAGATAGGTAGGTAGGTAGATATATAGATACAGATATGTAGGTAGATAGATAGAGATAGGTAGGTAGGTAGATTGATAGATACAGATAGGTAGGTAGGTAGATTGATAGATAGAGATAGGTAGGTAGGTAGATAGATAGATAGAGATAGGTAGGTAGGTAGATTGATAGATACCGATAGGTAGGTATGTAGATTGATAGATAGAGATAGGTAGGTAGGTAGATAGATAGATAGAGATAGGTAGGTAGGTAGATAGATAGATAGAGATAGGTAGGTAGGTAGATAGATAGATACAGATAGGTAGGTAGGTAGGTAGATAGATACAGATATGTAGGTAGGTAGATAGATAGATAGAGATAGGTAGGTAGGTAGATTGATAGATAGAGATAGGTAGGTAGGTAGGTAGGTAGATAGAGATAGGTAGGTAGGTAGATTGATAGAGATAGGTAGGTAGGTAGATAGATAGATACAGTTAGGTAGGTAGGTAGATAGATAGATACAGATAGGTAGGTTGGTAGATAGATAGATAGAAAGAGATAGGTAGGTAGGTAGGTAGGTAGATAGATACAGATATGTAGGTAGGTAGATAGAGATAGAGATAGGTAGGTAGGTAGATTGATAGATACAGATAGGTAGGTAGGTAGATAGATAGATACAGATAGGTAGGTAGGTAGATTGATAGATAGAGATAGGTAGGTAGGTAGATTGATAGATACAGATAGGTAGGTAGGTAGATAGATAGATACAGATATGTAGGTAGGTAGATTGATAGATAGAGATAGGTAGGTAGGTAGATTGATAGATACAGATAGGTAGGTAGGTAGATAGATAGATACAGATAGGTAGGTAGATTGATAGATAGAGATAGGTAGGTAGGTAGATTGATAGATACAGATAGGTAGGTAGGTAGGTAGATAGATAGAGATAGGTAGGTAGGTAGATAGATAGATAGAGATAGGTAGGTAGGTAGATAGATAGATAGGTAGATAGGTAGATAGATAGATACAGATAGGTAGGTAGGTAGATAGATAGATAGAGATAGGTGGGTAGGTAGATAGATAGATACAGATAGGTAGGTAGGTAGATTGATAGATAGAGATAGGTAGGTAGGTAGATAGATAGATAGAGATAGGTAGGTAGGTAGATTGATAGATACAGATAGGTAGGTAGGTAGATTGATAGATAGAGATAGGTAGGTAGGTAGATAGATAGATAGAGATAGGTAGGTAGGTAGATTGATAGATGGAGATAGGTAGGTAGGTAGATATATAGATACAGATATGTAGGTAGATAGATAGAGATAGGTAGGTAGGTAGATTGATAGATACAGATAGGTAGGTAGGTAGATTGATAGATAGAGATAGGTAGGTAGGTAGATAGATAGATAGAGATAGGTAGGTAGGTAGATTGATAGATACAGATAGGTAGGTATGTAGATTGATAGATAGAGATAGGTAGGTAGGTAGATAGATAGATAGAGATAGGTAGGTAGGTAGATAGATAGATAGAGATAGGTAGGTAGGTAGATAGATAGATACAGATAGGTAGGTAGGTAGGTAGATAGATACAGATATGTAGGTAGGTAGATAGATAGATAGAGATAGGTAGGTAGGTAGATTGATAGATAGAGATAGGTAGGTAGGTAGATAGAGATAGGTAGGTAGGTAGATTGATACAGATAGGTAGGTTGGTAGATAGATAGATAGAAAGAGATAGGTAGGTAGGTAGGTAGGTAGATAGATACAGATATGTAGGTAGGTAGATAGAGATAGAGATAGGTAGGTAGGTAGATTGATAGATACAGATAGGTAGGTAGGGAGATAGATAGATACAGATAGGTAGGTAGGTAGATTGATAGATAGAGATAGGTAGGTAGGTAGATTGATAGATACAGATAGGTAGGTAGGTAGATAGATAGATACAGATATGTAGGTAGGTAGATTGATAGATAGAGATAGGTAGGTAGGTAGATTGATAGATACAGATAGGTAGGTAGGTAGATAGATAGATACAGATAGGTAGGTAGATTGATAGATAGAGATAGGTAGGTAGGTAGATTGATAGATACAGATAGGTAGGTAGGTAGATAGATAGATAGAGATAGGTAGGTAGGTAGATAGATAGATAGAGATAGGTAGGTAGATAGATAGATAGATAGAGATAGGTAGGTAGGTAGGTAGATAGATAGATAGAGATAGATAGGTAGGTAGGTAGATTGATAGAGACAGATAGGTAGGTAGGTAGATAGATAGAGATAGGTAGGTAGGTAGATTGATAGATAGAGATAGGTAGGTAGGTAGATAGATAGATAGAGATAGGTAGGTAGGTAGATAGATAGATAGAGATAGGTAGGTAGGTAGGTAGATAGATAGAGATAGGTAGGTAGGTAGGTAGATAGATAGAGATAGGTAGGTAGGTAGGTAGATAGAGATAGGTAGGTAGGTAGTTAGATAGATAGAGATAGGTTGGTAGGTAGGTAGGTAGATAGATAGAGATAGGTAGGTAGGTAGGTAAATAGATACAGATAGGTAGGTAGGTAGATTGATAGATAGAGATAGGTAGATAGGTAGATAGATAGATACAGATATGTAGGTAGGTAGATTGATAGATAGAGATAGGTAGGTAGGTAGATTGATAGATACAGATAGGAAGGTAGGTAGATTGATAGATAGAGATAGGTAGGTAGGTAGATAGATAGATAGAGATAGGTAGGTAGGTAGATTGATAGAGATAGGTAGGTAGGTAGGTAGATAGATAGAGATAGGTAGGTAGGTAGATTGATAGATACAGATAGGTAGGTAGGTAGATTGATAGATAGAGATAGGTAGGTAGGTAGATAGATAGATAGAGAGAGGTAGGTAGGTAGGTAGATTGATAGATACAGATAGGTAGGTAGGTAGATTGATAGATAGAGATAGGTAGGTAGGTAGATAGATAGATAGAGATAGGTAGGTAGGTACATTGATAGATAGAGATAGGTAGGTAGGTAGATATATAGATACAGATATGTAGGTAGATAGATATAGGTAGGTAGGTAGATTGATAGATACAGATAGGTAGGTATGTAGATTGATAGATAGAGATAGGTAGGTAGGTAGATAGATAGATAGAGATAGTTAGGTAGGTAGATAGATAGAGATAGGTAGATAGGTAGATAGATAGATACAGATAGGTAGGTAGGTAGATAGATAGATAGAGATAGGTGGGTAGGTAGATAGATAGATACAGATATGTAGGTAGGTAGATTGATAGATAGAGATAGGTAGGTAGGTAGATTGATAGATACAGATAGGTAGGTAGGTAGATAGATAGATACAGATAGGTAGGTAGATTGATAGATAGAGATAGGTAGGTAGGTAGATTGATAGATACAGATAGGTAGGTAGGTAGATAGATAGATAGAGATAGGTAGGTAGGTAGATAGATAGATAGAGATAGGTAGGTAGGTAGATAGATAGATAGATAGAGATAGGTAGGTAGGTAGGTAGATAGATAGAGATAGATAGGTAGGTAGGTAGATTGATAGAGACAGATAGGTAGGTAGGTAGATAGATACAGATAGGTAGGTAGGTAGATTGATAGATAGAGATAGGTAGGTAGGTAGATAGATAGATAGAGATAGGTAGGTAGGTAGATAGATAGATAGAGATAGGTAGGTAGGTAGGTAGATAGATAGAGATAGGTAGGTAGGTAGGTAGATAGATAGAGATAGGTAGGTAGGTAGGTAGATAGATAGAGATAGGTAGGTAGGTAGGTAAATAGATACAGATAGGTAGGTAGGTAGATTGATAGATAGAGATAGGTAGGTAGGTAGATTGATAGATAGAGATAGGTAGGTAGGTAGATAGATAGATAGAGATAGGTAGGTAGGTTGATTGATAGATAGAGATAGGTAGGTAGGTAGATTGATAGATACAGATAGGTAGGTAGGTAGATAGATAGATAGAGATAGGTAGGTAGGTAGTTAGATAGATAGAGATAGGTTGGTAGGTAGGTAGGTAGATAGATAGAGATAGGTAGGTAGGTAGGTAAATAGATACAGATAGGTAGGTAGGTAGATTGATAGATAGAGATAGGTAGATAGGTAGATAGATAGATACAGATATGTAGGTAGGTAGATTGATAGATACAGATAGGTAGGTTGGTTGATAGATAGATACAGATAGGTAGGTAGGTAGATTGATAGATAGAGATAGGTAGGTAGGTAGATTGATAGATACAGATAGGAAGGTAGGTAGATTGATAGATAGAGATAGGTAGGTAGGTAGATAGATAGATAGAGATAGGTAGGTAGGTAGATTGATAGAGATAGGTAGGTAGGTAGATAGATAGAGATAGGTAGGTAGGTAGATTGATAGATACAGATAGGTAGGTAGGTAGATTGATAGATAGAGATAGGTAGGTAGGTAGATAGATAGATAGAGAGAGGTAGGTAGGTAGGTAGATTGATAGATACAGATAGGTAGGTAGGTAGATTGATAGATAGAGATAGGTAGGTAGGTAGATAGATAGATAGAGATAGGTAGGTAGGTACATTGATAGATAGAGATAGGTAGGTAGGTAGATATATAGATACAAATATGTAGGTAGATAGATATAGGTAGGTAGGTAGATTGATAGATACAGATAGGTAGGTATGTAGATTGATAGATAGAGATAGGTAGGTAGGTAGATAGATAGATAGATAGATAGATAGATAGAGATAGTTAGGTAGGTAGATAGATAGAGATAGGTAGATAGGTAGATAGATAGATACAGATAGGTAGGTAGGTAGATAGATAGATAGAGATAGGTGGGTAGGTAGATAGATAGATACAGATAGGTAGGTAGGTAGATTGATAGATAGAGATAGGTAGGTAGGTAGATAGATAGATAGAGATAGGTAGGTAGGTAGATAGATAGATACAGATAGGTAGGTAGGTAGATTGATAGATAGAGATAGGTAGGTAGGTAGATTGATAGATAGAGATAGGTAGGTAGGTAGATTGATAGATAGAGATAGGTAGGTAGGTAGATATATAGATACAGATATGTAGGTAGATAGATAGAGATAGGTAGGTAGGTAGATTGATAGATACAGATAGGTAGGTAGGTAGATTGATAGATAGAGATAGGTAGGTAGGTAGATTGATAGATAGAGATAGGTAGGTAGGTAGGTAGATAGATAGATAGAGATAGGTAGGTAGGTAGATAGATAGATAGAGATAGGTAGGTAGGTAGATAGATAGATACAGATAGGTAGGTAGGTAGGTAGATAGATACAGATATGTAGGTAGGTAGATAGATAGATAGAGATAGGTAGGTAGGTAGATTGATAGATAGAGATAGGTAGGTAGGTAGGTAGGTAGATAGAGATAGGTAGGTAGGTAGATTGATAGAGATAGATAGGTAGGTAGATAGATATATAGAGATAGGTAGGTAGGTAGATAGATAGATAGAGATAGGTAGGTAGGTAGATTGATAGAGATAGGTAGGTAGGTAGGTAGATAAATAGAGATAGGTAGGTAGGTAGATAGATAGATAGAGATAGGTAGGTAGGTAGATTGATAGATACAGATAGGAAGGTAGGTAGATTGATAGATAGAGATAGGTAGGTAGGTAGATAGATAGATACAGATAGGTAGGTTGGTAGATTGATAGATAGAGATAGGTAGGTAGGTAGATAGATAGATAGAGATAGGTAGGTAGGTAGATAGATAGATAGAGATAGGTAGATAGGTAGATAGATAGATACAGATAGGTAGGTAGGTAGATAGATAGATAGAGATAGGTGGGTAGGTAGATAGATAGATACAGATAGGTAGGTAGGTAGATTGATAGAGATAGGTAGGTAGGTAGGTAGATAGATAGATAGAGATAGGTAGGTAGGTAGATTGATAGATACAGATAGGTAGGTAGGTAGATTGATAGATACAGATAGGTAGGTAGATAGATAGATAGAGATAGGTAGGTAGGTAGATTGATAGATACAGATAGGTAGGTAGGTAGATTGATAGATAGAGATAGGTAGGTAGGTAGATAGATAGATAGAGATAGGTAGGTAGGTAGATAGATAGATAGAGATAGGTAGGTAGGTAGGTAGATAGATAGAGATGGGTAGGTAGGTAGATATATAGATACAGATATGTAGGTAGATAGATAGAGATAGGTAGGTAGGTAGATTGATAGATACAGATAGGTAGGTAGGTAGATTGATAGATAGAGATAGGTAGGTAGGTAAATAGATAGATAGAGATAGGTAGGTAGGTAGATTGATAGATACAGATAGGTAGGTAGGTAGATTGATAGATAGAGATAGTTAGGTAGGTAGATAGATAGAGATAGGTTGGTAGGTAGGTAGGTAGATAGATAGAGATAGGTAGGTAGGTAGGTAAATAGATACAGATAGGTACGTAGGTAGATTGATAGATAGAGATAGGTAGATAGGTAGATAGATAGATACAGATATGTAGGTAGGTAGATTGATAGATACAGATAGGTAGGTTGGTTGATAGATAGATACAGATAGGTAGGTAGGTAGATTGATAGATAGAGATAGGTAGGTAGGTAGATTGATAGATACAGATAGGAAGGTAGGTAGATTGATAGATAGAGATAGGTAGGTAGGTAGATAGATAGATAGAGATAGGTAGGTAGGTAGATTGATAGAGATAGGTAGGTAGGTAGGTAGATAGATAGAGATAGGTAGGTAGGTAGATTGATAGATACAGATAGGTAGGTAGGAAGATTGATAGATAGAGATAGGTAGGTAGGTAGATAGATAGATAGAGAGAGGTAGGTAGGTAGGTAGATTGATAGATACAGATAGGTAGGTAGGTAGATTGATAGATAGAGATAGGTAGGTAGGTAGATAGATAGATAGAGATAGGTAGGTAGGTAGATAGATAGATAGAGATAGGTAGGTAGGTACATTGATAGATAGAGATAGGTAGGTAGGTAGATATATAGATACAGATATGTAGGTAGATAGATATAGGTAGGTAGGTAGATTGATAGATACAGATAGGTAGGTATGTAGATTGATAGATAGAGATAGGTAGGTAGGTAGATAGATAGATAGAGATAGTTAGGTAGGTAGATAGATAGAGATAGGTAGATAGGTAGATAGATAGATACAGATAGGTAGGTAGGTAGATAGATAGATAGAGATAGGTGGGTAGGTAGATAGATAGATACAGATAGGTAGGTAGGTAGATTGATAGATAGAGATAGGTAGGTAGGTAGATAGATAGATAGAGATAGGTAGGTAGGTAGATAGATAGATACAGATAGGTAGGTAGGTAGATTGATAGATAGAGATAGGTAGGTAGGTAGATTGATAGATAGAGATAGGTAGGTAGGTAGATTGATAGATAGAGATAGGTAGGTAGGTAGATATATAGATACAGATATGTAGGTAGATAGATAGAGATAGGTAGGTAGGTAGATTGATAGATACAGATAGGTAGGTAGGTAGATTGATAGATAGAGATAGGTAGGTAGGTAGATAGATAGATAGAGATAGGTAGGTAGGTAGATTGATAGATAGAGATAGGTAGGTAGGTAGGTAGATAGATACAGATATGTAGGTAGGTAGATAGATAGATAGAGATAGGTAGGTAGGTAGATTGATAGATAGAGATAGGTAGGTAGGTAGGTAGGTAGATAGAGATAGGTAGGTAGGTAGATTGATAGAGATAGGTAGGTAGGTAGATAGATAGATACAGTTAGGTAGGTAGGTAGATAGATAGATACAGATAGGTAGGTTGGTAGATAGATAGATAGAAAGAGATAGGTAGGTAGGTAGGTAGGTAGATAGATACAGATATGTAGGTAGGTAGATAGAGATAGAGATAGGTAGGTAGGTAGATTGATAGATACAGATAGGTAGGTAGGGAGATAGATAGATACAGATAGGTAGGTAGGTAGATTGATAGATAGAGATAGGTAGGTAGGTAGATTGATAGATACAGATAGGTAGGTAGGTAGATAGATAGATACAGATATGTAGGTAGGTAGATTGATAGATAGAGATAGGTAGGTAGGTAGATTGATAGATACAGATAGGTAGGTAGGTAGATAGATAGATACAGATAGGTAGGTAGATTGATAGATAGAGATAGGTAGGTAGGTAGATTGATAGATACAGATAGGTAGGTAGGTAGATAGATAGATAGAGATAGGTAGGTAGGTAGATAGATAGATAGAGATAGGTAGGTAGGTAGATAGATAGATAGATAGAGATAGGTAGGTAGGTAGGTAGATAGATAGATAGAGATAGATAGGTAGGTAGGTAGATTGATAGAGACAGATAGGTAGGTAGGTAGATAGATAGAGATAGGTAGGTAGGTAGATTGATAGATAGAGATAGGTAGGTAGGTAGATAGATAGATAGAGATAGGTAGGTAGGTAGATAGATAGATAGAGATAGGTAGGTAGGTAGGTAGATAGATAGAGATAGGTAGGTAGGTAGGTAGATAGATAGAGATAGGTAGGTAGGTAGGTAGATAGAGATAGGTAGGTAGGTAGGTAAATAGATACAGATAGGTAGGTAGGTAGATTGATAGATAGAGATAGGTAGGTAGGTAGATTGATAGATAGAGATAGGTAGGTAGGTAGATAGATAGATAGAGATAGGTAGGTAGGTTGATTGATAGATAGAGATAGGTAGGTAGGTAGATTGATAGATACAGATAGGTAGGTAGGTAGATAGATAGATAGAGATAGGTAGGTAGGTAGTTAGATAGATAGAGATAGGTTGGTAGGTAGGTAGGTAGATAGATAGAGATAGGTAGGTAGGTAGGTAAATAGATACAGATAGGTAGGTAGGTAGATTGATAGATAGAGATAGGTAGATAGGTAGATAGATAGATACAGATATGTAGGTAGGTAGATTGATAGATACAGATAGGTAGGTTGGTTGATAGATAGATACAGATAGGTAGGTAGGTAGATTGATAGATAGAGATAGGTAGGTAGGTAGATTGATAGATACAGATAGGAAGGTAGGTAGATTGATAGATAGAGATAGGTAGGTAGGTAGATAGATAGATAGAGATAGGTAGGTAGGTAGATTGATAGAGATAGGTAGGTAGGTAGGTAGATAGATAGAGATAGGTAGGTAGGTAGATTGATAGATACAGATAGGTAGGTAGGTAGATTGATAGATAGAGATAGGTAGGTAGGTAGATAGATAGATAGAGAGAGGTAGGTAGGTAGGTAGATTGATAGATACAGATAGGTAGGTAGGTAGATTGATAGATAGAGATAGGTAGGTAGGTAGATAGATAGATAGAGATAGGTAGGTAGGTACATTGATAGATAGAGATAGGTAGGTAGGTAGATATATAGATACAGATATGTAGGTAGATAGATATAGGTAGGTAGGTAGATTGATAGATACAGATAGGTAGGTATGTAGATTGATAGATAGAGATAGGTAGGTAGGTAGATAGATAGATAGAGATAGTTAGGTAGGTAGATAGATAGAGATAGGTAGATAGGTAGATAGATAGATACAGATAGGTAGGTAGGTAGATAGATAGATAGAGATAGGTGGGTAGGTAGATAGATAGATACAGATATGTAGGTAGGTAGATTGATAGATAGAGATAGGTAGGTAGGTAGATTGATAGATACAGATAGGTAGGTAGGTAGATAGATAGATACAGATAGGTAGGTAGATTGATAGATAGAGATAGGTAGGTAGGTAGATTGATAGATACAGATAGGTAGGTAGGTAGATAGATAGATAGAGATAGGTAGGTAGGTAGATAGATAGATAGAGATAGGTAGGTAGGTAGATAGATAGATAGATAGAGATAGGTAGGTAGGTAGGTAGATAGATAGAGATAGATAGGTAGGTAGGTAGATTGATAGAGACAGATAGGTAGGTAGGTAGATAGATACAGATAGGTAGGTAGGTAGATTGATAGATAGAGATAGGTAGGTAGGTAGATAGATAGATAGAGATAGGTAGGTAGGTAGATAGATAGATAGAGATAGGTAGGTAGGTAGGTAGGTAGATAGATAGAGATAGGTAGGTAGGTAGGTAGGTAGGTAGATAGATAGAGATAGGTAGGTAGGTAGGTAGATAGATAGAGATAGGTAGGTAGGTAGGTAAATAGATACAGATAGGTAGGTAGGTAGATTGATAGATAGAGATAGGTAGGTAGGTAGATTGATAGATAGAGATAGGTAGGTAGGTAGATAGATAGATAGAGATAGGTAGGTAGGTTGATTGATAGATAGAGATAGGTAGGTAGGTAGATTGATAGATACAGATAGGTAGGTAGGTAGATAGATAGATAGAGATAGGTAGGTAGGTAGTTAGATAGATAGAGATAGGTTGGTAGGTAGGTAGGTAGATAGATAGAGATAGGTAGGTAGGTAGGTAAATAGATACAGATAGGTAGGTAGGTAGATTGATAGATAGAGATAGGTAGATAGGTAGATAGATAGATACAGATATGTAGGTAGGTAGATTGATAGATACAGATAGGTAGGTTGGTTGATAGATAGATACAGATAGGTAGGTAGGTAGATTGATAGATAGAGATAGGTAGGTAGGTAGATTGATAGATACAGATAGGAAGGTAGGTAGATTGATAGATAGAGATAGGTAGGTAGGTAGATAGATAGATAGAGATAGGTAGGTAGGTAGATTGATAGAGATAGGTAGGTAGGTAGGTAGGTAGATAGATAGAGATAGGTAGGTAGGTAGATTGATAGATACAGATAGGTAGGTAGGTAGATTGATAGATAGAGATAGGTAGGTAGGTAGATAGATAGATAGAGAGAGGTAGGTAGGTAGGTAGATTGATAGATACAGATAGGTAGGTAGGTAGATTGATAGATAGAGATAGGTAGGTAGGTAGATAGATAGATAGAGATAGGTAGGTAGGTACATTGATAGATAGAGATAGGTAGGTAGGTAGATATATAGATACAGATATGTAGGTAGATAGATATAGGTAGGTAGGTAGATTGATAGATACAGATAGGTAGGTATGTAGATTGATAGATAGAGATAGGTAGGTAGGTAGATAGATAGATAGATAGAGATAGTTAGGTAGGTAGATAGATAGAGATAGGTAGATAGGTAGATAGATAGATACAGATAGGTAGGTAGGTAGATAGATAGATAGAGATAGGTGGGTAGGTAGATAGATAGATACAGATAGGTAGGTAGGTAGATTGATAGATAGAGATAGGTAGGTAGGTAGATAGATAGATAGAGATAGGTAGGTAGGTAGATAGATAGATACAGATAGGTAGGTAGGTAGATTGATAGATAGAGATAGGTAGGTAGGTAGATTGATAGATAGAGATAGGTAGGTAGGTAGATTGATAGATAGAGATAGGTAGGTAGGTAGATATATAGATACAGATATGTAGGTAGATAGATAGAGATAGGTAGGTAGGTAGATTGATAGATACAGATAGGTAGGTAGGTAGATTGATAGATAGAGATAGGTAGGTAGGTAGATTGATAGATAGAGATAGGTAGGTAGGTAGGTAGATAGATAGATAGAGATAGGTAGGTAGGTAGATAGATAGATAGAGATAGGTAGGTAGGTAGATAGATAGATACAGATAGGTAGGTAGGTAGGTAGATAGATACAGATATGTAGGTAGGTAGATAGATAGATAGAGATAGGTAGGTAGGTAGATTGATAGATAGAGATAGGTAGGTAGGTAGGTAGATAGAGATAGGTAGGTAGGTAGATTGATAGAGATAGATAGGTAGGTAGATAGATATATAGAGATAGGTAGGTAGGTAGATAGATAGATAGAGATAGGTAGGTAGGTAGATTGATAGAGATAGGTAGGTAGGAAGGTAGATAAATAGAGATAGGTAGGTAGGTAGATAGATAGATAGAGATAGGTAGGTAGGTAGATTGATAGATACAGATAGGAAGGTAGGTAGATTGATAGATAGAGATAGGTAGGTAGGTAGATAGATAGATACAGATAGGTAGGTTGGTAGATTGATAGATAGAGATAGGTAGGTAGGTAGATAGATAGATAGAGATAGGTAGGTAGGTAGATAGATAGATAGAGATAGGTAGATAGGTAGATAGATAGATACAGATAGGTAGGTAGGTAGATAGATAGATAGAGATAGGTGGGTAGGTAGATAGATAGATACAGATAGGTAGGTAGGTAGATTGATAGAGATAGGTAGGTAGGTAGGTAGATAGATAGATAGAGATAGGTAGGTAGGTAGATTGATAGATACAGATAGGTAGGTAGGTAGATTGATAGATACAGATAGGTAGGTAGATAGATAGATAGAGATAGGTAGGTAGGTAGATTGATAGATACAGATAGGTAGGTAGGTAGATTGATAGATAGAGATAGGTAGGTAGGTAGATAGATAGATAGATAGAGATAGGTAGGTAGGTAGATAGATAGATAGAGATAGGTAGGTAGGTAGGTAGATAGATAGAGATGGGTAGGTAGGTAGATATATAGATACAGATATGTAGGTAGATAGATAGAGATAGGTAGGTAGGTAGATTGATAGATACAGATAGGTAGGTAGGTAGATTGATAGATAGAGATAGGTAGGTAGGTAAATAGATAGATAGAGATAGGTAGGTAGGTAGATTGATAGATACAGATAGGTAGGTAGGTAGATTGATAGATAGAGATAGTTAGGTAGGTAGATAGATAGAGATAGGTTGGTAGGTAGGTAGGTAGATAGATAGAGATAGGTAGGTAGGTAGGTAAATAGATACAGATAGGTAGGTAGGTAGATTGATAGATAGAGATAGGTAGATAGGTAGATAGATAGATACAGATATGTAGGTAGGTAGATTGATAGATACAGATAGGTAGGTTGGTTGATAGATAGATACAGATAGGTAGGTAGGTAGATTGATAGATAGAGATAGGTAGGTAGGTAGATTGATAGATACAGATAGGAAGGTAGGTAGATTGATAGATAGAGATAGGTAGGTAGGTAGATAGATAGAGATAGGTAGGTAGGTAGATTGATAGAGATAGGTAGGTAGGTAGGTAGATAGATAGAGATAGGTAGGTAGGTAGATTGATAGATACAGATAGGTAGGTAGGTAGATTGATAGATAGAGATAGGTAGGTAGGTAGATAGATAGATAGAGAGAGGTAGGTAGGTAGGTAGATTGATAGATACAGATAGGTAGGTAGGTAGATTGATAGATAGAGATAGGTAGGTAGGTAGATAGATAGATAGAGATAGGTAGGTAGGTACATTGATAGATAGAGATAGGTAGGTAGGTAGATATATAGATACAGATATGTAGGTAGATAGATATAGGTAGGTAGGTAGATTGATAGATACAGATAGGTAGGTATTTAGATTGATAGATAGAGATAGGTAGGTAGGTAGATAGATAGATAGAGATAGTTAGGTAGGTAGATAGATAGAGATAGGTAGATAGGTAGATAGATAGATACAGATAGGTAGGTAGGTAGATAGATAGATAGAGATAGGTGGGTAGGTAGATAGATAGATACAGATAGGTAGGTAGGTAGATTGATAGATAGAGATAGGTAGGTAGGTAGATAGATAGATAGAGATAGGTAGGTAGGTAGATAGATAGATACAGATAGGTAGGTAGGTAGATTGATAGATAGAGATAGGTAGGTAGGTAGATTGATAGATAGAGATAGGTAGGTAGGTAGATTGATAGATAGAGATAGGTAGGTAGGTAGATATATAGATACAGATATGTAGGTAGATAGATAGAGATAGGTAGGTAGGTAGATTGATAGATACAGATAGGTAGGTAGGTAGATTGATAGATAGAGATAGGTAGGTAGGTAGATAGATAGATAGAGATAGGTAGGTAGGTAGATTGATAGATAGAGATAGGTAGGTAGGTAGGTAGATAGATAGATAGAGATAGGTAGGTAGGTAGATAGATAGATAGAGATAGGTAGGTAGGTAGATAGATAGATACAGATAGGTAGGTAGGTAGGTAGATAGATACAGATATGTAGGTAGGTAGATAGATAGATAGAGATAGGTAGGTAGGTAGATTGATAGATAGAGATAGGTAGGTAGGTAGGTAGGTAGATAGAGATAGGTAGGTAGGTAGATTGATAGAGATAGATAGGTAGGTAGATAGATAGATAGAGATAGGTAGGTAGGTAGATAGATAGATAGAGATAGGTAGGTAGGTAGATTGATAGAGATAGGTAGGTAGGTAGGTAGATAAATAGAGATAGGTAGGTAGGTAGATAGATAGATAGAGATAGGTAGGTAGGTAGATTGATAGATACAGATAGGAAGGTAGGTAGATTGATAGATAGAGATAGGTAGGTAGGTAGATAGATAGATACAGATAGGTAGGTTGGTAGATTGATAGATAGAGATAGGTAGGTAGGTAGATAGATAGAGATAGGTAGGTAGGTAGATAGATAGATAGAGATAGGTAGATAGGTAGATAGATAGATACAGATAGGTAGGTAGGTAGATAGATAGATAGAGATAGGTGGGTAGGTAGATAGATAGATACAGATAGGTAGGTAGGTAGATTGATAGAGATAGGTAGGTAGGTAGGTAGATAGATAGATAGAGATAGGTAGGTAGGTAGATTGATAGATACAGATAGGTAGGTAGGTAGATTGATAGATACAGATAGGTAGGTAGATAGATAGATAGCGATAGGTAGGTAGGTAGATTGATAGATACAGATAGGTAGGTAGGTAGATTGATAGATAGAGATAGGTAGGTAGGTAGATAGATAGATAGAGATAGGTAGGTAGGTAGATAGATAGATAGAGATAGGTAGGTAGGTAGGTAGATAGATAGAGATGGGTAGGTAGGTAGATATATAGATACAGATATGTAGGTAGATAGATAGAGATAGGTAGGTAGGTAGATTGATAGATACAGATAGGTAGGTAGGTAGATTGATAGATAGAGATAGGTAGGTAGGTAAATAGATAGATAGAGATAGGTAGGTAGGTAGATTGATAGATACAGATAGGTAGGTAGGTAGATTGATAGATAGAGATAGTTAGGTAGGTAGATAGATAGAGATAGGTAGGCAGGTAGATAGATAGATAGAGATAGGTAGGTAGGTAGATAGATACAGATAGGTAGATAGATAGATACAGATAGGTAGGTAGGTAGATAGATAGATACAGATAGGTAGGTAGGTAGATTGATAGATAGAGATAGGTAGGTAGGTAGGTAGATAGATACAGATAGGTAGGTAGGTAGATAGATAGATACAGATAGGTAGGTAGGTAGATTGATAGATAGAGATAGGTAGGTAGGTAGATATATAGATACAGATATGTAGGTAGGTAGATAGATAGATACAGATAGGTAGGTAGGTAGATTGATAGATAGAGATAGGTAGATAGGTAGATAGATAGATAGAGATAGGTAGGTAGGTAGATAGATAGATAGAGATAGGTAGGTAGGTAGATTGATAGAGATAGGTAGGTAGGTAGGTAGGTAGATAAATAGAGATAGGTAGGTAGGTAGATAGATAGATAGAGATAGGTAGGTAGGTAGATTGATAAATACAGATAGGAAGGTAGGTAGATTGATAGATAGAGATAGGTAGGTAGGTAGATAGATAGATACAGATAGGTAGGTAGGTAGATAGATAGATAGAGATAGGTGGGTAGGTAGATAGATAGATACAGATAGGTAGGTAGGTAGATTGATAGAGATAGGTAGGTAGGTAGGTAGATAGATAGAGATAGGTAGGTAGATTGATAGATACAGATAGGTAGGTAGGTAGATTGATAGATACAGATAGGTAGGTAGATAGATAGATAGAGATAGGTAGGTAGGTAGATTGATAGATACAGATAGGTAGGTAGGTAGATTGATAGATAAAGATAGGTAGGTAGGTAGATAGATAGATAGAGATAGGTAGGTAGGTAGATTGATAGATAGAGATAGGTAGGTAGGTAGATAGATAGAGAGGGGTAGGTAGGTAGATAGATAGCTAGAGATAGGTAGGTAGGTAGATTGATAGATACAGATAGGTAGGTAGGTAGTTAGATAGATAGAGATAGGTAGGTAGGTAGATAGATAGATAGACATAGGTAGATAGGTAGATAGATAGATAGATACAGATAGGTAGGTAGGTAGGTAGATAGATACAGATATGTAGGTAGGTAGATAGATAGAGATAGGTAGGTAGGTAGATTGATAGATAGAGATAGGTAGGTAGGTAGATAGATAGATAGAGATAGGTAGGTAGGTAGATTGATAGAGATAGGTAGGTAGGTAGGTAGATAAATAGAGATAGGTAGGTAGGTAGATAGATAGATAGAGATAGGTAGGTAGGTAGATTGATAGATACAGATAGGAAGGTAGGTAGATTGATAGATAGAGATAGGTAGGTAGGTAGATAGATAGATACAGATAGGTAGGTTGGTAGATTGATAGATAGAGATAGGTAGGTAGGTAGATAGATAGATAGAGATAGGTAGGTAGGTAGATAGATAGATAGAGATAGGTAGGTAGGTAGATTGATAGAGATAGGTAGGTAGGTAGGTAGATAAATAGAGATAGGTAGGTAGGTAGATAGATAGATAGAGATAGGTAGGTAGGTAGATTGATAGATACAGATAGGAAGGTAGGTAGATTGATAGATAGAGATAGGTAGGTAGGTAGATAGATAGATATAGATAGGTAGGTTGGTAGATTGATAGATAGAGATAGGTAGGTAGGTAGATAGATAGATAGAGATAGGTAGGTAGGTAGGTAGATAGATAGATAGAGATCGGTAGGTAGGTAGATTGATAGAGATAGGTAGGTAGGTAGGTAGATAAATAGAGATAGGTAGGTAGGTAGATAGATAGATAGAGATAGGTAGGTAGGTAGATTGATAGATACAGATAGGAAGGTAGGTAGATTGATAGATAGAGATAAGTAGGTAGGTAGATAGATAGATACAGATAGGTAGGTTGGTAGATTGATAGATAGAGATAGGTAGGTAGGTAGATAGATAGATAGAGATAGGTAGGTAGGTAGATAGATAGATAGAGATAGGTAGATAGATAGATACAGATAGGTAGGTAGGTAGATAGATAGATAGAGATAGGTGGGTAGGTAGATAGATAGATACAGATAGGTAGGTAGGTAGATTGATAGAGATAGGTAGGTAGGTAGGTAGATAGATAGAGATAGGTAGGTAGGTAGATTGATAGATACAGATAGGTAGGTAGGTAGATTGATAGATACAGATAGGTAGGTAGATAGATAGAGATAGGTAGGTAGGTAGATTGATAGATACAGATAGGTAGGTAGGTAGATTGATAGATAGAGATAGGTAGGTAGGTAGATAGATAGATAGAGATAGGTAGGTAGGTAGATAGATAGATGGAGATAGGTAGGTAGGTAGGTAGATAGATAGAGATGGGTAGGTAGGTAGATATATAGATACAGATATGTAGGTAGATAGATAGAGATAGGTAGGTAGGTAGATTGATAGATACAGATAGGTAGGTAGGTAGATTGATAGATAGAGATAGGTAGGTAGGTAGATAGATAGATAGAGATAGGTAGGTAGGTAGATTGATAGATACAGATAGGTAGGTAGGTAGATTGATAGATAGAGATAGTTAGGTAGGTAGATAGATAGAGATAGGTAGGCAGGTAGATAGATAGATAGAGATAGGTAGGTAGGTAGATAGATAGATACAGATAGGTAGGTAGGTAGATAGATAGATACAGATAGGTAGGTAGGTAGATAGATAGATACAGATAGGTAGGTAGGTAGATTGATAGATAGAGATAGGTAGGTAGGTAGGTAGATAGATACAGATAGGTAGGGAGGTAGATAGATAGATACAGGTAGGTAGGTAGGTAGATTGATAGATAGAGATAGGTAGGTAGGTAGATATATAGATACAGATATGTAGGTAGGTAGATAGATAGATACAGATAGGTAGGTAGGTAGATTGATAGATAGAGATAGGTAGATAGGTAGATAGATAGATAGAGATAGGTAGGTAGGTAGATAGATAGATAGAGATAGGTAGGTAGGTAGATTGATAGAGATAGGTAGGTAGGTAGGTAGATAAATAGAGATAGGTAGGTAGGTAGATAGATAGATAGAGATAGGTAGGTAGGTAGATTGATAGATACAGATAGGAAGGTAGGTAGATTGATAGATAGAGATAGGTAGGTAGGTAGATAGATAGATACAGATAGGTAGGTAGGTAGATAGATAGATAGAGATAGGTGGGTAGGTAGATAGATAGATACAGATAGGTAGGTAGGTAGATTGATAGAGATAGGTAGGTAGGTAGGTAGATAGATAGAGATAGGTAGGTAGGTAGATTGATAGATACAGATAGGTAGGTAGGTAGATTGATAGATACAGATAGGTAGGTAGATAGATAGATAGAGATAGGTAGGTAGGTAGATTGATACAGATAGGTAGGTAGGTAGATTGATAGATAAAGATAGGTAGGTAGGTAGATAGATAGATAGAGATAGGTAGGTAGGTAGATTGATAGATAGAGATAGGTAGGTAGGTAGGTAGATAGATAGAGATGGGTAGGTAGGTAGATAGATAGCTAGAGATAGGTAGGTAGGTAGATTGATAGATACAGATAGGTAGGTAGGTAGATAGATAGATAGAGATAGGTAGGTAGGTAGATAGATAGATAGACATAGCTAGGTAGGTAGATAGATAGATAGATACAGATAGGTAGGTAGGTAGGTAGATAGATACAGATATGTAGGTAGGTAGATAGGTAGAGATAGGTAGGTAGGTAGATTGATAGATAGAGATAGGTAGGTAGGTAGGTAGATAGATAGAGATAGGTAGGTAGGTAGATTGATAGAGATAGGTAGGTAGGTAGGTAGATAAATAGAGATAGGTAGGTAGGTAGATAGATAGATAGAGATAGGTAGTTAGGTAGATTGATAGATACAGATAGGAAGGTAGGTAGATTGATAGATAGAGATAGGTAGGTAGGTAGATAGATAGATACAGATAGGTAGGTTGGTAGATTGATAGATAGAGATAGGTAGGTAGGTAGATAGATAGATAGAGATAGGTAGGTAGGTAGATAGATAGATAGAGATAGGTAGATAGGTAGATAGATAGATACAGATAGGTAGGTAGGTAGATAGATAGATAGAGATAGGTAGGTAGGTAGATTGATAGAGATAGGTAGGTAGGTAGGTAGATAAATAGAGATAGGTAGGTAGGTAGATAGATAGATAGAGATAGGTAGGTAGGTAGATTGATAGATACAGATAGGAAGGTAGGTAGATTGATAGATAGAGATAAGTAGGTAGGTAGATAGATAGATACAGATAGGTAGGTTGGTAGATTGATAGATAGAGATAGGTAGGTAGGTAGATAGATAGATAGATAGAGATAGGTAGGTAGGTAGATAGATAGATAGAGATAGGTAGATAGATAGATACAGATAGGTAGGTAGGTAGATAGATAGATAGAGATAGGTGGGTAGGTAGATAGATAGATACAGATAGGTAGGTAGGTAGATTGATAGAGATAGGTAGGTAGGTAGGTAGATAGATAGATAGAGATAGGTAGGTAGGTAGATTGATAGATACAGATAGGTAGGTAGGTAGATTGATAGATACAGATAGGTAGGTAGATAGATAGATAGAGATAGGTAGGTAGGTAGATTGATAGATACAGATAGGTAGGTAGGTAGATT
Source organism: Crotalus helleri (assembly GCA_024509115.1). NCBI lineage: Eukaryota > Metazoa > Chordata > Lepidosauria > Squamata > Viperidae > Crotalus > Crotalus helleri. The sequence continues at coordinate 95,234 of JAKSXO010000242.1, forward strand.
GATAGATAGAGATAGGTAGGTAGGTAGATAGATAGATAGAGATAGGTAGGTAGGTAGATAGATAGATAGAGATAGGTAGGTAGGTAGGTAGATAGATAGAGATGGGTAGGTAGGTAGATATATAGATACAGATATGTAGGTAGATAGATAGAGATAGGTAGGTAGGTAGATTGATAGATACAGATAGGTAGGTAGGTAGATTGATAGATAGAGATAGGTAGGTAGGTAAATAGATAGATAGAGATAGGTAGGTAGGTAGATTGATAGATACAGATAGGTAGGTAGGTAGATTGATAGATAGAGATAGTTAGGTAGGTAGATAGATAGAGATAGGTAGGCAGGTAGATAGATAGATAGAGATAGGTAGGTAGGTAGATAGATACAGATAGGTAGATAGATAGATACAGATAGGTAGGTAGGTAGATAGATAGATACAGATAGGTAGGTAGGTAGATTGATAGATAGAGATAGGTAGGTAGGTAGGTAGATAGATACAGATAGGTAGGTAGGTAGATAGATAGATACAGATAGGTAGGTAGGTAGATTGATAGATAGAGATAGGTAGGTAGGTAGATATATAGATACAGATATGTAGGTAGGTAGATAGATAGATACAGATAGGTAGGTAGGTAGATTGATAGATAGAGATAGGTAGATAGGTAGATAGATAGATAGAGATAGGTAGGTAGGTAGATAGATAGATAGAGATAGGTAGGTAGGTAGATTGATAGAGATAGGTAGGTAGGTAGGTAGATAAATAGAGATAGGTAGGTAGGTAGATAGATAGATAGAGATAGGTAGGTAGGTAGATTGATAAATACAGATAGGAAGGTAGGTAGATTGATAGATAGAGATAGGTAGGTAGGTAGATAGATAGATACAGATAGGTAGGTAGGTAGATAGATAGATAGAGATAGGTGGGTAGGTAGATAGATAGATACAGATAGGTAGGTAGGTAGATTGATAGAGATAGGTAGGTAGGTAGGTAGATAGATAGAGATAGGTAGGTAGGTAGATTGATAGATACAGATAGGTAGGTAGGTAGATTGATAGATACAGATAGGTAGGTAGATAGATAGATAGAGATAGGTAGGTAGGTAGATTGATAGATACAGATAGGTAGGTAGGTAGATTGATAGATAAAGATAGGTAGGTAGGTAGATAGATAGATAGAGATAGGTAGGTAGGTAGATTGATAGATATAGGTAGGTAGGTAGATAGATAGAGAGGGGTAGGTAGGTAGATAGATAGCTAGAGATAGGTAGGTAGGTAGATTGATAGATACAGTTAGGTAGGTAGGTAGTTAGATAGATAGAGATAGGTAGGTAGGTAGATAGATAGATAGACATAGGTAGATAGGTAGATAGATAGATAGATACAGATAGGTAGGTAGGTAGATAGATACAGATATGTAGGTAGGTAGATAGATAGAGATAGGTAGGTAGGTAGATTGATAGATAGAGATAGGTAGGTAGGTAGATAGATAGATAGAGATAGGTAGGTAGGTAGATTGATAGAGATAGGTAGGTAGGTAGGTAGATAAATAGAGATAGGTAGGTAGGTAGATAGATAGATAGAGATAGGTAGGTAGGTAGATTGATAGATACAGATAGGAAGGTAGGTAGATTGATAGATAGAGATAGGTAGGTAGGTAGATAGATAGATACAGATAGGTAGGTTGGTAGATTGATAGATAGAGATAGGTAGGTAGGTAGATAGATAGATAGAGATAGGTAGGTAGGTAGATAGATAGATAGAGATAGGTAGGTAGGTAGATTGATAGAGATAGGTAGGTAGGTAGGTAGATAAATAGAGATAGGTAGGTAGGTAGATAGATAGATAGAGATAGGTAGGTAGGTAGATTGATAGATACAGATAGGAAGGTAGGTAGATTGATAGATAGAGATAGGTAGGTAGGTAGATAGATAGATATAGATAGGTAGGTTGGTAGATTGATAGATAGAGATAGGTAGGTAGGTAGATAGATAGATAGAGATAGGTAGGTAGGTAGGTAGATAGATAGATAGAGATCGGTAGGTAGGTAGATTGATAGAGATAGGTAGGTAGGTAGGTAGATAAATAGAGATAGGTAGGTAGGTAGATAGATAGATAGAGATAGGTAGGTAGGTAGATTGATAGATACAGATAGGAAGGTAGGTAGATTGATAGATAGAGATAAGTAGGTAGGTAGATAGATAGATACAGATAGGTAGGTTGGTAGATTGATAGATAGAGATAGGTAGGTAGGTAGATAGATAGATAGAGATAGGTAGGTAGGTAGATAGATAGATAGAGATAGGTAGATAGATAGATACAGATAGGTAGGTAGGTAGATAGATAGATAGAGATAGGTGGGTAGGTAGATAGATAGATACAGATAGGTAGGTAGGTAGATTGATAGAGATAGGTAGGTAGGTAGGTAGATAGATAGAGATAGGTAGGTAGGTAGATTGATAGATACAGATAGGTAGGTAGGTAGATTGATAGATACAGATAGGTAGGTAGATAGATAGAGATAGGTAGGTAGGTAGATTGATAGATACAGATAGGTAGGTAGGTAGATTGATAGATAGAGATAGGTAGGTAGGTAGATAGATAGATAGAGATAGGTAGGTAGGTAGATAGATAGATGGAGATAGGTAGGTAGGTAGGTAGATAGATAGAGATGGGTAGGTAGGTAGATATATAGATACAGATATGTAGGTAGATAGATAGAGATAGGTAGGTAGGTAGATTGATAGATACAGATAGGTAGGTAGGTAGATTGATAGATAGAGATAGGTAGGTAGGTAGATAGATAGATAGAGATAGGTAGGTAGGTAGATTGATAGATACAGATAGGTAGGTAGGTAGATTGATAGATAGAGATAGTTAGGTAGGTAGATAGATAGAGATAGGTAGGCAGGTAGATAGATAGATAGAGATAGGTAGGTAGGTAGATAGATAGATACAGATAGGTAGGTAGGTAGATAGATAGATACAGATAGGTAGGTAGGTAGATAGATAGATACAGATAGGTAGGTAGGTAGATTGATAGATAGAGATAGGTAGGTAGGTAGGTAGATAGATACAGATAGGTAGGGAGGTAGATAGATAGATACAGATAGGTAGGTAGGTAGATTGATAGATAGAGATAGGTAGGTAGGTAGATATATAGATACAGATATGTAGGTAGGTAGATAGATAGATACAGATAGGTAGGTAGGTAGATTGATAGATAGAGATAGGTAGATAGGTAGATAGATAGATAGAGATAGGTAGGTAGGTAGATAGATAGATAGAGATAGGTAGGTAGGTAGATTGATAGAGATAGGTAGGTAGGTAGGTAGATAAATAGAGATAGGTAGGTAGGTAGATAGATAGATAGAGATAGGTAGGTAGGTAGATTGATAGATACAGATAGGAAGGTAGGTAGATTGATAGATAGAGATAGGTAGGTAGGTAGATAGATAGATACAGATAGGTAGGTAGGTAGATAGATAGATAGAGATAGGTGGGTAGGTAGATAGATAGATACAGATAGGTAGGTAGGTAGATTGATAGAGATAGGTAGGTAGGTAGGTAGATAGATAGAGATAGGTAGGTAGGTAGATTGATAGATACAGATAGGTAGGTAGGTAGATTGATAGATACAGATAGGTAGGTAGATAGATAGATAGAGATAGGTAGGTAGGTAGATTGATACAGATAGGTAGGTAGGTAGATTGATAGATAAAGATAGGTAGGTAGGTAGATAGATAGATAGAGATAGGTAGGTAGGTAGATTGATAGATAGAGATAGGTAGGTAGGTAGGTAGATAGATAGAGATGGGTAGGTAGGTAGATAGATAGCTAGAGATAGGTAGGTAGGTAGATTGATAGATACAGATAGGTAGGTAGGTAGATAGATAGATAGAGATAGGTAGGTAGGTAGATAGATAGATAGACATAGCTAGGTAGGTAGATAGATAGATAGATACAGATAGGTAGGTAGGTAGGTAGATAGATACAGATATGTAGGTAGGTAGATAGGTAGAGATAGGTAGGTAGGTAGATTGATAGATAGAGATAGGTAGGTAGGTAGGTAGATAGATAGAGATAGGTAGGTAGGTAGATTGATAGAGATAGGTAGGTAGGTAGGTAGATAAATAGAGATAGGTAGGTAGGTAGATAGATAGATAGAGATAGGTAGGTAGGTAGATTGATAGATACAGATAGGAAGGTAGGTAGATTGATAGATAGAGATAGGTAGGTAGGTAGATAGATAGATACAGATAGGTAGGTTGGTAGATTGATAGATAGAGATAGGTAGGTAGGTAGATAGATAGATAGAGATAGGTAGGTAGGTAGATAGATAGATAGAGATAGGTAGATAGGTAGATAGATAGATACAGATAGGTAGGTAGGTAGATAGATAGATAGAGATAGGTAGGTAGGTAGATTGATAGAGATAGGTAGGTAGGTAGGTAGATAAATAGAGATAGGTAGGTAGGTAGATAGATAGATAGAGATAGGTAGGTAGGTAGATTGATAGATACAGATAGGAAGGTAGGTAGATTGATAGATAGAGATAAGTAGGTAGGTAGATAGATAGATACAGATAGGTAGGTTGGTAGATTGATAGATAGAGATAGGTAGGTAGGTAGATAGATAGATAGATAGAGATAGGTAGGTAGGTAGATAGATAGATAGAGATAGGTAGATAGATAGATACAGATAGGTAGGTAGGTAGATAGATAGATAGAGATAGGTGGGTAGGTAGATAGATAGATACAGATAGGTAGGTAGGTAGATTGATAGAGATAGGTAGGTAGGTAGGTAGATAGATAGATAGAGATAGGTAGGTAGGTAGATTGATAGATACAGATAGGTAGGTAGGTAGATTGATAGATACAGATAGGTAGGTAGATAGATAGATAGAGATAGGTAGGTAGGTAGATTGATAGATACAGATAGGTAGGTAGGTAGATTGATAGATAGAGATAGGTAGGTAGGTAGATAGATAGATAGAGATAGGTAGGTAGGTAGATAGATAGATGGAGATAGGTAGGTAGGTAGGTAGATAGATAGAGATGGGTAGGTAGGTAGATATATAGATACAGATATGTAGGTAGATAGATAGAGATAGGTAGGTAGGTAGATTGATAGATACAGGTAGGTAGGTAGGTAGATTGATAGATTGAGATAGGTAGGTAGGTAGATAGATAGATAGAGATAGGTAGGTAGGTAGATTGATAGATACAGATAGGTAGGTAGGTAGATTGATAGATAGAGATAGTTAGGTAGGTAGATAGATAGAGATAGGTAGGCAGGTAGATAGATAGATAGAGATAGGTAGGTAGGTAGATAGATAGATACAGATAGGTAGGTAGGTAGATAGATAGATACAGATAGGTAGGTAGGTAGATAGATAGATACAGATAGGTAGGTAGGTAGATTGATAGATAGAGATAGGTAGGTAGGTAGGTAGATAGATACAGATAGGTAGGGAGGTAGATAGATAGATACAGATAGGTAGGTAGGTAGATTGATAGATAGAGATAGGTAGGTAGGTAGATATATAGATACAGATATGTAGGTAGGTAGATAGATAGATACAGATAGGTAGGTAGGTAGATTGATAGATAGAGATAGGTAGATAGGTAGATAGATAGATAGAGATAGGTAGGTAGGTAGATAAATAGATAGAGATAGGTAGGTAGGTAGATTGATAGAGATAGGTAGGTAGGTAGGTAGATAAATAGAGATAGGTAGGTAGGTAGATTGATAGATAGAGATAGGTAGGTAGGTAGATAGATAGATAAAGATAGGTAGGTAGGTAGGTAGATAGAGATGGGTAGGTAGGTAGATATATAGATACAGATATGTAGGTAGATAGATAGAGATAGGTAGGTAGGTAGATTGATAGATACAGATAGGTAGGTAGGTAGATTGATAGATAGAGATAGGTAGGTAGGTAGATAGATAGATAGAGATAGGTAGGTAGGTAGATTGATAGATACAGATAGGTAGGTAGGTAGATTGATAGATAGAGATAGTTAGGTAGGTAGATAGATAGAGATAGGTAGGCAGGTAGATAGATAGATAGAGATAGGTAGGTAGGTAGATAGATAGATACAGATAGGTAGGTAGGTAGATAGATAGATACAGATAGGTAGGTAGGTAGATAGATAGATACAGATAGGTAGGTAGGTAGATTGATAGATAGAGATAGGTAGGTAGGTAGGTAGATAGATACAGATAGGTAGGTAGGTAGATAGATAGATACAGATAGGTAGGTAGGTAGATTGATAGATAGAGATAGGTAGGTAGGTAGATATATAGATACAGATATGTAGGTAGGTAGATAGATAGATACAGATAGGTAGTGTCAGAATGTCAGAGAAAATGGTTGCAGGCATGCTAGACAGGACTTGGGGTTCAAGCTCTCCCATTCAAGGTTTTAAGGGGTTCCCCAGTAGTCCCACCCAATCAACCCCCCTTCCAGTGATAGTTTCAAGTATCACAATTCCATCCCCTTTCTTCTTCCGTCTGGATGGAGACTTCAGATAACTACATGAAAGGCAATTACTCTTCTTTGATATGCTAACGCTTAGAGGCCACAATAAACACACATTCAGTTCTTTGAAGTGTGCTGAAGGAAGTGAGGGCCATAAAGCCCCTTTGCTCTCCCCCTTTTCTCCCTCTTATGGCAGAATCCAGAGAAGGCAGAATTGGGAGTTTCTATGTTTGATAATTAAAGATGAAATATAATTGGATTCTGACATCCGGCCCCTCTTAACAATAAGAGAGATCCACCTGAAAGAAAACACAAGTAAAAAATTTAGTTAGGCTTGTTAGGATACTCTGTGTGAAACTTCTTCAATAGCTTCGGGGCTCTGACGTGACGTTTATGGACCCACTCATTTTGTGAGGCAGGGAGATGTTTCAAGTGCGGAAGAGAAGGGCATCGAGCTGTAGAATGCCGCTCAAAGGCCCCCCAGCACAACCCAGACAGATCCCCAATCAACAAACCCGGAAAGTATTCAGCTAAGCCAAAAGAAACGGCCATGAGAATGATGGAAATTGCAGAAACCCCCACCTCTGCTCACCAAGGGGAAAGGACTCCAGCCTACACCACAGGGCCGGTGGATGCCTCAGATGACAGCTCGGAGGGCGAACCCCTGGTAAGTGGATGCATCACACCCATCTTCAAAACAGTGACTATATTAATCCCCCCCATGCCCGAAGCTGTGAAGGTGAAAGCCTTAATAGACTCTGGCTGTACCCGCTGCCTCATTAGCCCAACACTAGTGGGGAATCTGGGCATCCCATCCAGGAGACTGGAACAACCAATCTCATTTGGCCAGCTAGATGGATCCATAGCAGGGGGGGTGCCAGCTACCCTAGCCACTTTGCCAATACATCTCTCCCTGGGCAACCATGAAGAGGACTTAACGTTTGTGGTGACCCCAGGTATGGAATGCCCAATGATTCTAGGGATGGAATGGTTGAAAAAATGGAACCCCTGGGTAAATTGGAGGACGACAGAAATCAAATTCCCGAAGGGGGACCCTATGGACTTAAAACCCCAAGGGAGGCTACCAGAATCAAGAATAGAAAAAGCATCCATAGGAGAGGAAAAAAGATTAACAGAAATACCAGAGGAATATAGGGACCTTGCTGAAGTCTTCAGTGAGGAGAGGGCGAATGAGCTTCCCCCCCACCGACCCACAGACTGTACCATTGAATTCAAGCCTGGGGCAAAACTCCCGAAGCCCAGATTATACTCCATGAGCCCAAAGGAGAAGGAGGAAATGGAAAGATTTATAAAAAAAAACCTGGAGAGAGGTTTCATTGAGCCAGCCAAGCCTAAAGTGGCTGCCCCGGTCCTTTTTAGAGAGAAGAAGGATGGCTCTTTACGTTTATGCGTGGATTATAGGGCCCTGAATACAATCAGTGAAAGCAACCTATACCCGCTGCCCCTCATGAAAGACATGCTGTCACACCTATCGAAAGGGAAAATTTTTTCTAAACTAGACTTAAGGGAAGCTTACTATCGAGTGAGAATCAAGGAAGGGGACGAATGGAAGACTGCATTTAACTGCCCCATGGGGTGCTATCAATTCAAAGTCTTGCCATTTGGATTACAAGGGGGCCCTGCAGTCTTTATGCAACTAATCAATGACGTTCTAAGGGAACACCTGTTCAAGGGGGTCCTTGTTTACTTGGACGACATTCTTATCTTTACCGAAACAAAAGAAGAACACGTCAAACTTGTCAGAGCAGTTTTAAAGAAGCTGCGAGCCGCTCACCTATATGCCAAACTCTCAAAATGCGAATTCCACCAGGAAAGGATAGACTACCTAGGCTATCGCATATCCCCACAGGGCATTGAAATGGACCCAGAGAAGGTCAGAGCAGTATTAGAATGGGCACCACCCCGCACAAGAAAGCAACTACAAAGTTTCCTGGGCTTTGCAAATTTTTACCGCCAATTCATCCCCTCATTTGCACAGATAGCCTTGCCCCTCACTAACTTACTAAAAACGAAGGGAACACCCTCAGTAAAACCTAGCCAGCCACTAACATGGACAATGGAGTGCCAAGCAGCGTTTGAGAGACTAAAGAGACTTTTTTCTGCCGAACCAGTACTAAGGCACCCAGACATGGACAAACCCTTCATAATACAGGCAGATGCAAGTGATGTGGCAGTGGGGGCTGTGCTATTACAAGAAAATGATGATGCAGTATTGCAACCCTGTGCATATACATCTAAGAAACTCACGGAAACAGAACAGCGCTGGCCCGTATGGGAGAAGGAGGCTTATGGGATACGTTGGGCATTACTCACGTGGCGACAGTTCCTGGAAGGCAACAAAATCCCCTTCCAGGTATGGACTGATCACAAAAATTTAGAAGCCCTGAAAACTTCCAGGAAACTCAATCCCAAACAAGCCCGCTGGTCCCAGCATTTTCACCAATTCCAATTTAAGCTCAAACATTTACCAGGAAGAAAGAACTTCCTGGCAGATGCACTATCTCGCATGCCCCAATATAACAGCGCACGAACCACAGACTCTAGACCAATAATGGCAGAGTCACAACTGGCAGCGCCAGTAACCACAAGAACCCAAGCCAAAATAAAACCACAACTGGACAGCCAAACTGGGATTGAATTCAGAAAAAGTTTGGAAACAGATGATTGGTTCCAGAAAAACAAGCATGTGTGCACAATGAGAGACGGATTGCCTTGGGTAGGGGAAAAGTTATATATACCAACAACTCAAAGACTAACTTTCATGCAACTTTGCCATGACACAAAATCAGCAGGGCATTTTGGATTTGTAAAAACTTTACACTTAATTAAACGGCAATTTTGGTGGCCATCAATAAAAAAGGACATAGAAAGTTATGTTGCCAGCTGCCCAACTTGTGCATCAGCAAAGAGGTTGCAAGGGAAATCGCCAGGGCTGTTACAACCAGTGGCAAGTCCCTCAGCCCCCTGGAGGGAAATAGCCATGGATTTTATAGTGGAATTGCCTGAAAGCAATGGGAATACTGTTATCTGGACAGTCACGGACCTATTTTCCAAACAGGTGCACTTTATCCCTTGCCAAAAAATTCCCACTGCAAAGGCCTTAGCAAAACTTTTCATCCAGCACATTTACAGATTGCACGGGGCACCCCAACGCATCATCTCTGATAGGGGAGTGCAATTTACGTCTGCATTTTGGAAGGAATTTTTATCCCTCTTAGGGACCACTCAGGGATTGACATCTAGCCACCACCCTCAAGGAGATGGACAAGCGGAACGCTGCCAGTCGGTACTTGAGCAATATTTGAGATGTTTTTTAAATTTCCAACAGAGTGATTGGACGGACTTACTTCCTTTTGCAGAAGTTGCCTACAATAATGCAGTCCACTCCAGCACAGGCTACACTCCTTTTCAAATAGCCAACGGCCAAAGTTTCAACCCTATGCCAGAGTTAACCCCAAAAGAACCAACGATCCCTTCACTGAAAGAATGGATGGAAAACCTACAAAACACCTGGCCAATAGTCAGAAAATCACTAGATGAAGCTAGGCGGGCATACAAAGCACAAGCCGATAAAAAAAGGGTTGAGCCTACACCATTCATTATAGGAGAAATGGTGTACTTATCTACAAAATACCTAAAGTCCCTACAGCCCTGTAAAAAACTTGGACCAAAATATATAGGACCTTTTCCAATTAAAAGGATCATAAATCCAGTAACAGTAGAATTAGAATTACCCAAAAACCTCAGGCAAATACACCCAATTTTTCATTGCAGCTTGCTGAAAAGAGAGCATCAGTCACCTCTACGGCCAAAAATCCCCCCCCCACCACCTCCAATCATGGTGGAGGGGGAACAACACTTCGAAATAAAAGAGATCCTTGACTCTAGGAGATATCATGGAACAACTCAGTACCTAGTTGCCTGGAAACACCTCCCTGCCTCACAAAATGAGTGGGTCCATAAACGTCACGTCAGAGCCCCGAAGCTATTGAAGAAGTTTCACACAGAGTATCCTAACAAGCCTAACTAAATTTTTTACTTGTGTTTTCTTTCAGGTGGATCTCTCTTATTGTTAAGAGGGGCCGGATGTCAGAATCCAATTATATTTCATCTTTAATTATCAAACATAGAAACTCCCAATTCTGCCTTCTCTGGATTCTGCCATAAGAGGGAGAAAAGGGGGAGAGCAAAGGGGCTTTATGGCCCTCACTTCCTTCAGCACACTTCAAAGAACTGAATGTGTGTTTATTGTGGCCTCTAAGCGTTAGCATATCAAAGAAGAGTAATTGCCTTTCATGTAGTTATCTGAAGTCTCCATCCAGACGGAAGAAGAAAGGGGATGGAATTGTGATACTTGAAACTATCACTGGAAGGGGGGTTGATTGGGTGGGACTACTGGGGAACCCCTTAAAACCTTGAATGGGAGAGCTTGAACCCCAAGTCCTGTCTAGCATGCCTGCAACCATTTTCTCTTAATAAAGGATTCCTGTTGGAAGAATTATTCCAAGAGTTCTGTCTTCTTAAGATGCAAAGTGGGGTGGGTCCTTACAGGTAGGTAGGTAGATTGATAGATAGAGATAGGTAGATAGGTAGATAGATAGATAGAGATAGGTAGGTAGGTAGATAGATAGATAGAGATAGGTAGGTAGGTAGATTGATAGAGATAGGTAGGTAGGTAGGTAGATAAATAGAGATAGGTAGGTAGGTAGATAGATAGATAGAGATAGGTAGGTAGGTAGATTGATAGATACAGATAGGAAGGTAGGTAGATTGATAGATAGAGATAGGTAGGTAGGTAGATAGATAGATACAGATAGGTAGGTAGGTAGATAGATAGATAGAGATAGGTGGGTAGGTAGATAGATAGATACAGATAGGTAGGTAGGTAGATTGATAGAGATAGGTAGGTAGGTAGGTAGATAGATAGAGATAGGTAGGTAGGTAGATTGATAGATACAGATAGGTAGGTAGGTAGATTGATAGATACAGATAGGTAGGTAGATAGATAGCTAGAGATAGGTAGGTAGGTAGATTGATAGATACAGATAGGTAGGTAGGTAGATTGATAGATAAAGATAGGTAGGTAGGTAGATAGATAGATAGAGATAGGTAGGTAGGTAGATTGATAGATAGAGATAGGTAGGTAGGTAGGTAGATAGATAGAGAGGGGTAGGTAGGTAGATAGATAGCTAGAGATAGGTAGGTAGGTAGATTGATAGATACAGATAGGTAGGTAGGTAGTTAGATAGATAGAGATAGGTAGGTAGGTAGATAGATAGATAGACATAGGTAGGTAGGTAGATAGATAGATCGATACAGATAGTTAGGTAGGTAGGTAGATAGATACAGATATGTAGGTAGGTAGATAGATAGAGATAGGTAGGTAGGTAGATTGATAGATAGAGATAGGTAGGTAGGTAGATAGATAGATAGAGATAGGTAGGTAGGTAGATTGATAGAGATAGGTAGGTAGGTAGGTAGATAAATAGAGATAGGTAGGTAGGTAGATAGATAGATAGAGATAGGTAGGTAGGTAGATTGATAGATACAGATAGGAAGGTAGGTAGATTGATAGATAGAGATAGGTAGGTAGGTAGATAGATAGATACAGATAGGTAGGTTGGTAGATTGATAGATAGAGATAGGTAGGTAGGTAGATAGATAGATAGAGATAGGTAGGTAGGTAGATAGATAGATAGAGATAGGTAGGTAGGTAGATTGATAGAGATAGGTAGGTAGGTAGGTAGATAAATAGAGATAGGTAGGTAGGTAGATAGATAGATAGAGATAGGTAGGTAGGTAGATTGATAGATACAGATAGGAAGGTAGGTAGATTGATAGATAGAGATAGGTAGGTAGGTAGATAGATAGATACAGATAGGTAGGTTGGTAGATTGATAGATAGAGATAGGTAGGTAGGTAGATAGATAGATAGAGATAGGTAGGTAGGTAGGTAGATAGATAGATAGAGATAGGTAGGTAGGTAGATTGATAGAGATAGGTAGGTAGGTAGGTAGATAAATAGAGATAGGTAGGTAGGTAGATAGATAGATAGAGATAGGTAGGTAGGTAGATTGATAGATACAGATAGGAAGGTAGGTAGATTGATAGATAGAGATAAGTAGGTAGGTAGATAGATAGATACAGATAGGTAGGTTGGTAGATTGATAGATAGAGATAGGTAGGTAGGTAGATAGATAGATAGAGATAGGTAGGTAGGTAGATAGATAGATAGAGATAGGTAGATAGATAGATACAGATAGGTAGGTAGGTAGATAGATAGATAGAGATAGGTGGGTAGGTAGATAGATAGATACAGATAGGTAGGTAGGTAGATTGATAGAGATAGGTAGGTAGGTAGGTAGATAGATAGAGATAGGTAGGTAGGTAGATTGATAGATACAGATAGGTAGGTAGGTAGATTGATAGATACAGATAGGTAGGTAGATAGATAGATAGAGATAGGTAGGTAGGTAGATTGATAGATACAGATAGGTAGGTAGGTAGATTGATAGATAAAGATAGGTAGGTAGGTAGATAGATAGATAGAGATAGGTAGGTAGGTAGATTGATAGATAGAGATAGGTAGGTAGGTAGGTAGATAGATAGAGAGGGGTAGGTAGGTAGATAGATAGCTAGAGATAGGTAGGTAGGTAGATTGATAGATACAGATAGGTAGGTAGGTAGTTAGATAGATAGAGATAGGTAGGTAGGTAGATAGATAGATAGACATAGGTAGGTAGGTAGATAGATAGATAGATACAGATAGGTAGGTAGGTAGGTAGATAGATACAGATATGTAGGTAGGTAGATAGATAGAGATAGGTAGGTAGGTAGATTGATAGATAGAGATAGGTAGGTAGGTAGATAGATAGATAGAGATAGGTAGGTAGGTAGATTGATAGAGATAGGTAGGTAGGTAGGTAGATAAATAGAGATAGGTAGGTAGGTAGATAGATAGATAGAGATAGGTAGGTAGGTAGATTGATAGATACAGATAGGAAGGTAGGTAGATTGATAGATAGAGATAGGTAGGTAGGTAGATAGATAGATACAGATAGGTAGGTTGGTAGATTGATAGATAGAGATAGGTAGGTAGGTAGATAGATAGATAGAGATAGGTAGGTAGGTAGATAGATAGATAGAGATAGGTAGGTAGGTAGATTGATAGAGATAGGTAGGTAGGTAGGTAGATAAATAGAGATAGGTAGGTAGGTAGATAGATAGATAGAGATAGGTAGGTAGGTAGATTGATAGATACAGATAGGAAGGTAGGTAGATTGATAGATAGAGATAGGTAGGTAGGTAGATAGATAGATACAGAGAGGTAGGTTGGTAGATTGATAGATAGAGATAGGTAGGTAGGTAGATAGATAGATAGAGATAGGTAGGTAGGTAGGTAGATAGATAGATAGAGATAGGTAGGTAGGTAGATTGATAGAGATAGGTAGGTAGGTAGGTAGATAAATAGAGATAGGTAGGTAGGTAGATAGATAGATAGAGATAGGTAGGTAGGTAGATTGATAGATACAGATAGGAAGGTAGGTAGATTGATAGATAGAGATAAGTAGGTAGGTAGATAGATAGATACAGATAGGTAGGTTGGTAGATTGATAGATAGAGATAGGTAGGTAGGTAGATAGATAGATAGAGATAGGTAGGTAGGTAGATAGATAGATAGAGATAGGTAGATAGATAGATACAGATAGGTAGGTAGGTAGATAGATAGATAGAGATAGGTGGGTAGGTAGATAGATAGATACAGATAGGTAGGTAGGTAGATTGATAGAGATAGGTAGGTAGGTAGGTAGATAGATAGATAGAGATAGGTAGGTAGGTAGATTGATAGATACAGATAGGTAGGTAGGTAGATTGATAGATACAGATAGGTAGGTAGATAGATAGATAGAGATAGGTAGGTTGGTAGATTGATAGATAGAGATAGGTAGGTAGGTAGATAGATAGATAGAGATAGGTAGGTAGGTAGATAGATAGAGATAGGTAGGTAGGTAGATTGATAGATACAGATAGGTAGGTAGGTAGATTGATAGATACAGATAGGTAGGTAGATAGATAGAGATAGGTAGGTAGGTAGATTGATAGATACAGATAGGTAGGTAGGTAGATTGATAGATAGAGATAGGTAGGTAGGTAGATAGATAGATAGAGATAGGTAGGTAGGTAGATAGATAGATGGAGATAGGTAGGTAGGTAGGTAGATAGATAGAGATGGGTAGGTAGGTAGATATATAGATACAGATATGTAGGTAGATAGATAGAGATAGGTAGGTAGGTAGATTGATAGATACAGATAGGTAGGTAGGTAGATTGATAGATAGAGATAGATAGGTAGGTAGGTAGATAGATAGATAGAGATAGGTAGGTAGGTAGATTGATAGATACAGATAGGTAGGTAGGTAGATTGATAGATAGAGATAGTTAGGTAGGTAGATAGATAGAGATAGGTAGGCAGGTAGATAGATAGATAGAGATAGGTAGGTAGGTAGATAGATAGATACAGATAGGTAGGTAGGTAGATAGATAGATACAGATAGGTAGGTAGGTAGATAGATAGATACAGATAGGTAGGTAGGTAGATTGATAGATAGAGATAGGTAGGTAGGTAGGTAGATAGATACAGATAGGTAGGGAGGTAGATAGATAGATACAGATAGGTAGGTAGGTAGATTGATAGATAGAGATAGGTAGGTAGGTAGATATATAGATACAGATATGTAGGTAGGTAGATAGATAGATACAGATAGGTAGGTAGGTAGATTGATAGATAGAGATAGGTAGATAGGTAGATAGATAGATAGAGATAGGTAGGTAGGTAGATAGATAGATAGAGATAGGTAGGTAGGTAGATTGATAGAGATAGGTAGGTAGGTAGGTAGATAAATAGAGATAGGTAGGTAGGTAGATAGATAGATAGAGATAGGTAGGTAGGTAGATTGATAGATACAGATAGGAAGGTAGGTAGATTGATAGATAGAGATAGGTAGGTAGGTAGATAGATAGATACAGATAGGTAGGTAGGTAGATAGATAGATAGAGATAGGTGGGTAGGTAGATAGATAGATACAGATAGGTAGGTAGGTAGATTGATAGAGATAGGTAGGTAGGTAGGTAGATAGATAGAGATAGGTAGGTAGGTAGATTGATAGATACAGATAGGTAGGTAGGTAGATTGATAGATACAGATAGGTAGGTAGATAGATAGATAGAGATAGGTAGGTAGGTAGATTGATACAGATAGGTAGGTAGGTAGATTGATAGATAAAGATAGGTAGGTAGGTAGATAGATAGATAGATAGAGATAGGTAGGTAGGTAGATTGATAGATAGAGATAGGTAGGTAGGTAGGTAGATAGATAGAGATGGGTAGGTAGGTAGATAGATAGCTAGAGATAGGTAGGTAGGTAGATTGATAGATACAGATAGGTAGGTAGGTAGATAGATAGATAGAGATAGGTAGGTAGGTAGATAGATAGATAGACATAGCTAGGTAGGTAGATAGATAGATAGATACAGATAGGTAGGTAGGTAGGTAGATAGATACAGATATGTAGGTAGGTAGATAGGTAGAGATAGGTAGGTAGGTAGATTGATAGATAGAGATAGGTAGGTAGGTAGGTAGATAGATAGAGATAGGTAGGTAGGTAGATTGATAGAGATAGGTAGGTAGGTAGGTAGATAAATAGAGATAGGTAGGTAGGTAGATAGATAGATAGAGATAGGTAGGTAGGTAGATTGATAGATACAGATAGGAAGGTAGGTAGATTGATAGATAGAGATAGGTAGGTAGGTAGATAGATAGATACAGATAGGTAGGTTGGTAGATTGATAGATAGAGATAGGTAGGTAGGTAGATAGATAGATAGAGATAGGTAGGTAGGTAGATAGATAGATAGAGATAGGTAGATAGGTAGATAGATAGATACAGATAGGTAGGTAGGTAGATAGATAGATAGAGATAGGTAGGTAGGTAGATTGATAGAGATAGGTAGGTAGGTAGGTAGATAAATAGAGATAGGTAGGTAGGTAGATAGATAGATAGAGATAGGTAGGTAGGTAGATTGATAGATACAGATAGGAAGGTAGGTAGATTGATAGATAGAGATAAGTAGGTAGGTAGATAGATAGATACAGATAGGTAGGTTGGTAGATTGATAGATAGAGATAGGTAGGTAGGTAGATAGATAGATAGATAGAGATAGGTAGGTAGGTAGATAGATAGATAGAGATAGGTAGATAGATAGATACAGATAGGTAGGTAGGTAGATAGATAGATAGAGATAGGTGGGTAGGTAGATAGATAGATACAGATAGGTAGGTAGGTAGATTGATAGAGATAGGTAGGTAGGTAGGTAGATAGATAGATAGAGATAGGTAGGTAGGTAGATTGATAGATACAGATAGGTAGGTAGGTAGATTGATAGATACAGATAGGTAGGTAGATAGATAGATAGAGATAGGTAGGTAGGTAGATTGATAGATACAGATAGGTAGGTAGGTAGATTGATAGATAGAGATAGGTAGGTAGGTAGATAGATAGAGATAGGTAGGTAGGTAGATAGATAGATGGAGATAGGTAGGTAGGTAGGTAGATAGATAGAGATAGGTAGGTAGGTAGATAGATAGAGATAGGTAGGCAGGTAGATAGATAGATAGAGATAGGTAGGTAGGTAGATAGATAGATACAGATAGGTAGGTAGGTAGATAGATAGATACAGATAGGTAGGTAGGTAGATAGATAGATACAGATAGGTAGGTAGGTAGATTGATAGATAGAGATAGGTAGGTAGGTAGGTAGATAGATACAGATAGGTAGGTAGGTAGATAGATAGATACAGATAGGTAGGTAGGTAGATTGATAGATAGAGATAGGTAGGTAGGTAGATATATAGATACAGATATGTAGGTAGGTAGATAGATAGATACAGATAGGTAGTGTCAGAATGTCAGAGAAAATGGTTGCAGGCATGCTAGACAGGACTTGGGGTTCAAGCTCTCCCATTCAAGGTTTTAAGGGGTTCCCCAGTAGTCCCACCCAATCAACCCCCCTTCCAGTGATAGTTTCAAGTATCACAATTCCATCCCCTTTCTTCTTCCGTCTGGATGGAGACTTCAGATAACTACATGAAAGGCAATTACTCTTCTTTGATATGCTAACGCTTAGAGGCCACAATAAACACACATTCAGTTCTTTGAAGTGTGCTGAAGGAAGTGAGGGCCATAAAGCCCCTTTGCTCTCCCCCTTTTCTCCCTCTTATGGCAGAATCCAGAGAAGGCAGAATTGGGAGTTTCTATGTTTGATAATTAAAGATGAAATATAATTGGATTCTGACATCCGGCCCCTCTTAACAATAAGAGAGATCCACCTGAAAGAAAACACAAGTAAAAAATTTAGTTAGGCTTGTTAGGATACTCTGTGTGAAACTTCTTCAATAGCTTCGGGGCTCTGACGTGACGTTTATGGACCCACTCATTTTGTGAGGCAGGGAGATGTTTCAAGTGCGGAAGAGAAGGGCATCGAGCTGTAGAATGCAGCTCAAAGGCCCCCCAGCACAACCCAGACAGATCCCCAATCAACAAACCCGGAAAGTATTCAGCTAAGCCAAAAGAAACGGCCATGAGAATGATGGAAATTGCAGAAACCCCCACCTCTGCTCACCAAGGGGAAAGGACTCCAGCCTACACCACAGGGCCGGTGGATGCCTCAGATGACAGCTCGGAGGGCGAACCCCTGGTAAGTGGATGCATCACACCCATCTTCAAAACAGTGACTATATTAATCCCCCCCATGCCCGAAGCTGTGAAGGTGAAAGCCTTAATAGACTCTGGCTGTACCCGCTGCCTCATTAGCCCAACACTAGTGGGGAATCTGGGCATCCCATCCAGGAGACTGGAACAACCAATCTCATTTGGCCAGCTAGATGGATCCATAGCAGGGGGGGTGCCAGCTACCCTAGCCACTTTGCCAATACATCTCTCCCTGGGCAACCATGAAGAGGACTTAACGTTTGTGGTGACCCCAGGTATGGAATGCCCAATGATTCTAGGGATGGAATGGTTGAAAAAATGGAACCCCTGGGTAAATTGGAGGACGACAGAAATCAAATTCCCGAAGGGGGACCCTATGGACTTAAAACCCCAAGGGAGGCTACCAGAATCAAGAATAGAAAAAGCATCCATAGGAGAGGAAAAAAGATTAACAGAAATACCAGAGGAATATAGGGACCTTGCTGAAGTCTTCAGTGAGGAGAGGGCGAATGAGCTTCCCCCCCACCGACCCACAGACTGTACCATTGAATTCAAGCCTGGGGCAAAACTCCCGAAGCCCAGATTATACTCCATGAGCCCAAAGGAGAAGGAGGAAATGGAAAGATTTATAAAAAAAAACCTGGAGAGAGGTTTCATTGAGCCAGCCAAGCCTAAAGTGGCTGCCCCGGTCCTTTTTAGAGAGAAGAAGGATGGCTCTTTACGTTTATGCGTGGATTATAGGGCCCTGAATACAATCAGTGAAAGCAACCTATACCCGCTGCCCCTCATGAAAGACATGCTGTCACACCTATCGAAAGGGAAAATTTTTTCTAAACTAGACTTAAGGGAAGCTTACTATCGAGTGAGAATCAAGGAAGGGGACGAATGGAAGACTGCATTTAACTGCCCCATGGGGTGCTATCAATTCAAAGTCTTGCCATTTGGATTACAAGGGGGCCCTGCAGTCTTTATGCAACTAATCAATGACGTTCTAAGGGAACACCTGTTCAAGGGGGTCCTTGTTTACTTGGACGACATTCTTATCTTTACCGAAACAAAAGAAGAACACGTCAAACTTGTCAGAGCAGTTTTAAAGAAGCTGCGAGCCGCTCACCTATATGCCAAACTCTCAAAATGCGAATTCCACCAGGAAAGGATAGACTACCTAGGCTATCGCATATCCCCACAGGGCATTGAAATGGACCCAGAGAAGGTCAGAGCAGTATTAGAATGGGCACCACCCCGCACAAGAAAGCAACTACAAAGTTTCCTGGGCTTTGCAAATTTTTACCGCCAATTCATCCCCTCATTTGCACAGATAGCCTTGCCCCTCACTAACTTACTAAAAACGAAGGGAACACCCTCAGTAAAACCTAGCCAGCCACTAACATGGACAATGGAGTGCCAAGCAGCGTTTGAGAGACTAAAGAGACTTTTTTCTGCCGAACCAGTACTAAGGCACCCAGACATGGACAAACCCTTCATAATACAGGCAGATGCAAGTGATGTGGCAGTGGGGGCTGTGCTATTACAAGAAAATGATGATGCAGTATTGCAACCCTGTGCATATACATCTAAGAAACTCACGGAAACAGAACAGCGCTGGCCCGTATGGGAGAAGGAGGCTTATGGGATACGTTGGGCATTACTCACGTGGCGACAGTTCCTGGAAGGCAACAAAATCCCCTTCCAGGTATGGACTGATCACAAAAATTTAGAAGCCCTGAAAACTTCCAGGAAACTCAATCCCAAACAAGCCCGCTGGTCCCAGCATTTTCACCAATTCCAATTTAAGCTCAAACATTTACCAGGAAGAAAGAACTTCCTGGCAGATGCACTATCTCGCATGCCCCAATATAACAGCGCACGAACCACAGACTCTAGACCAATAATGGCAGAGTCACAACTGGCAGCGCCAGTAACCACAAGAACCCAAGCCAAAATAAAACCACAACTGGACAGCCAAACTGGGATTGAATTCAGAAAAAGTTTGGAAACAGATGATTGGTTCCAGAAAAACAAGCATGTGTGCACAATGAGAGACGGATTGCCTTGGGTAGGGGAAAAGTTATATATACCAACAACTCAAAGACTAACTTTCATGCAACTTTGCCATGACACAAAATCAGCAGGGCATTTTGGATTTGTAAAAACTTTACACTTAATTAAACGGCAATTTTGGTGGCCATCAATAAAAAAGGACATAGAAAGTTATGTTGCCAGCTGCCCAACTTGTGCATCAGCAAAGAGGTTGCAAGGGAAATCGCCAGGGCTGTTACAACCAGTGGCAAGTCCCTCAGCCCCCTGGAGGGAAATAGCCATGGATTTTATAGTGGAATTGCCTGAAAGCAATGGGAATACTGTTATCTGGACAGTCACGGACCTATTTTCCAAACAGGTGCACTTTATCCCTTGCCAAAAAATTCCCACTGCAAAGGCCTTAGCAAAACTTTTCATCCAGCACATTTACAGATTGCACGGGGCACCCCAACGCATCATCTCTGATAGGGGAGTGCAATTTACGTCTGCATTTTGGAAGGAATTTTTATCCCTCTTAGGGACCACTCAGGGATTGACATCTAGCCACCACCCTCAAGGAGATGGACAAGCGGAACGCTGCCAGTCGGTACTTGAGCAATATTTGAGATGTTTTTTAAATTTCCAACAGAGTGATTGGACGGACTTACTTCCTTTTGCAGAAGTTGCCTACAATAATGCAGTCCACTCCAGCACAGGCTACACTCCTTTTCAAATAGCCAACGGCCAAAGTTTCAACCCTATGCCAGAGTTAACCCCAAAAGAACCAACGATCCCTTCACTGAAAGAATGGATGGAAAACCTACAAAACACCTGGCCAATAGTCAGAAAATCACTAGATGAAGCTAGGCGGGCATACAAAGCACAAGCCGATAAAAAAAGGGTTGAGCCTACACCATTCATTATAGGAGAAATGGTGTACTTATCTACAAAATACCTAAAGTCCCTACAGCCCTGTAAAAAACTTGGACCAAAATATATAGGACCTTTTCCAATTAAAAGGATCATAAATCCAGTAACAGTAGAATTAGAATTACCCAAAAACCTCAGGCAAATACACCCAATTTTTCATTGCAGCTTGCTGAAAAGAGAGCATCAGTCACCTCTACGGCCAAAAATCCCCCCCCCCACCACCTCCAATCATGGTGGAGGGGGAACAACACTTCGAAATAAAAGAGATCCTTGACTCTAGGAGATATCATGGAACAACTCAGTACCTAGTTGCCTGGAAACACCTCCCTGCCTCACAAAATGAGTGGGTCCATAAACGTCACGTCAGAGCCCCGAAGCTATTGAAGAAGTTTCACACAGAGTATCCTAACAAGCCTAACTAAATTTTTTACTTGTGTTTTCTTTCAGGTGGATCTCTCTTATTGTTAAGAGGGGCCGGATGTCAGAATCCAATTATATTTCATCTTTAATTATCAAACATAGAAACTCCCAATTCTGCCTTCTCTGGATTCTGCCATAAGAGGGAGAAAAGGGGGAGAGCAAAGGGGCTTTATGGCCCTCACTTCCTTCAGCACACTTCAAAGAACTGAATGTGTGTTTATTGTGGCCTCTAAGCGTTAGCATATCAAAGAAGAGTAATTGCCTTTCATGTAGTTATCTGAAGTCTCCATCCAGACGGAAGAAGAAAGGGGATGGAATTGTGATACTTGAAACTATCACTGGAAGGGGGGTTGATTGGGTGGGACTACTGGGGAACCCCTTAAAACCTTGAATGGGAGAGCTTGAACCCCAAGTCCTGTCTAGCATGCCTGCAACCATTTTCTCTTAATAAAGGATTCCTGTTGGAAGAATTATTCCAAGAGTTCTGTCTTCTTAAGATGCAAAGTGGGGTGGGTCCTTACAGGTAGGTAGGTAGATTGATAGATAGAGATAGGTAGATAGGTAGATAGATAGATAGAGATAGGTAGGTAGGTAGATAGATAGATAGAGATAGGTAGGTAGGTAGATTGATAGAGATAGGTAGGTAGGTAGGTAGATAAATAGAGATAGGTAGGTAGGTAGATAGATAGATAGAGATAGGTAGGTAGGTAGATTGATAGATACAGATAGGAAGGTAGGTAGATTGATAGATAGAGATAGGTAGGTAGGTAGATAGATAGATACAGATAGGTAGGTAGGTAGATAGATAGATAGAGATAGGTGGGTAGGTAGATAGATAGATACAGATAGGTAGGTAGGTAGATTGATAGAGATAGGTAGGTAGGTAGGTAGATAGATAGAGATAGGTAGGTAGGTAGATTGATAGATACAGATAGGTAGGTAGGTAGATTGATAGATACAGATAGGTAGGTAGATAGATAGCTAGAGATAGGTAGGTAGGTAGATTGATAGATACAGATAGGTAGGTAGGTAGATTGATAGATAAAGATAGGTAGGTAGGTAGATAGATAGATAGAGATAGGTAGGTAGGTAGATTGATAGATAGAGATAGGTAGGTAGGTAGGTAGATAGATAGAGAGGGGTAGGTAGGTAGATAGATAGCTAGAGATAGGTAGGTAGGTAGATTGATAGATACAGATAGGTAGGTAGGTAGTTAGATAGATAGAGATAGGTAGGTAGGTAGATAGATAGATAGACATAGGTAGGTAGGTAGATAGATAGATCGATACAGATAGTTAGGTAGGTAGGTAGATAGATACAGATATGTAGGTAGGTAGATAGATAGAGATAGGTAGGTAGGTAGATTGATAGATAGAGATAGGTAGGTAGGTAGATAGATAGATAGAGATAGGTAGGTAGGTAGATTGATAGAGATAGGTAGGTAGGTAGGTAGATAAATAGAGATAGGTAGGTAGGTAGATAGATAGATAGAGATAGGTAGGTAGGTAGATTGATAGATACAGATAGGAAGGTAGGTAGATTGATAGATAGAGATAGGTAGGTAGGTAGATAGATAGATACAGATAGGTAGGTTGGTAGATTGATAGATAGAGATAGGTAGGTAGGTAGATAGATAGATAGAGATAGGTAGGTAGGTAGATAGATAGATAGAGATAGGTAGGTAGGTAGATTGATAGAGATAGGTAGGTAGGTAGGTAGATAAATAGAGATAGGTAGGTAGGTAGATAGATAGATAGAGATAGGTAGGTAGGTAGATTGATAGATACAGATAGGAAGGTAGGTAGATTGATAGATAGAGATAGGTAGGTAGGTAGATAGATAGATACAGATAGGTAGGTTGGTAGATTGATAGATAGAGATAGGTAGGTAGGTAGATAGATAGATAGAGATAGGTAGGTAGGTAGGTAGATAGATAGATAGAGATAGGTAGGTAGGTAGATTGATAGAGATAGGTAGGTAGGTAGGTAGATAAATAGAGATAGGTAGGTAGGTAGATAGATAGATAGAGATAGGTAGGTAGGTAGATTGATAGATACAGATAGGAAGGTAGGTAGATTGATAGATAGAGATAAGTAGGTAGGTAGATAGATAGATACAGATAGGTAGGTTGGTAGATTGATAGATAGAGATAGGTAGGTAGGTAGATAGATAGATAGAGATAGGTAGGTAGGTAGATAGATAGATAGAGATAGGTAGATAGATAGATACAGATAGGTAGGTAGGTAGATAGATAGATAGAGATAGGTGGGTAGGTAGATAGATAGATACAGATAGGTAGGTAGGTAGATTGATAGAGATAGGTAGGTAGGTAGGTAGATAGATAGAGATAGGTAGGTAGGTAGATTGATAGATACAGATAGGTAGGTAGGTAGATTGATAGATACAGATAGGTAGGTAGATAGATAGATAGAGATAGGTAGGTAGGTAGATTGATAGATACAGATAGGTAGGTAGGTAGATTGATAGATAAAGATAGGTAGGTAGGTAGATAGATAGATAGAGATAGGTAGGTAGGTAGATTGATAGATAGAGATAGGTAGGTAGGTAGGTAGATAGATAGAGAGGGGTAGGTAGGTAGATAGATAGCTAGAGATAGGTAGGTAGGTAGATTGATAGATACAGATAGGTAGGTAGGTAGTTAGATAGATAGAGATAGGTAGGTAGGTAGATAGATAGATAGACATAGGTAGGTAGGTAGATAGATAGATAGATACAGATAGGTAGGTAGGTAGGTAGATAGATACAGATATGTAGGTAGGTAGATAGATAGAGATAGGTAGGTAGGTAGATTGATAGATAGAGATAGGTAGGTAGGTAGATAGATAGATAGAGATAGGTAGGTAGGTAGATTGATAGAGATAGGTAGGTAGGTAGGTAGATAAATAGAGATAGGTAGGTAGGTAGATAGATAGATAGAGATAGGTAGGTAGGTAGATTGATAGATACAGATAGGAAGGTAGGTAGATTGATAGATAGAGATAGGTAGGTAGGTAGATAGATAGATACAGATAGGTAGGTTGGTAGATTGATAGATAGAGATAGGTAGGTAGGTAGATAGATAGATAGAGATAGGTAGGTAGGTAGATAGATAGATAGAGATAGGTAGGTAGGTAGATTGATAGAGATAGGTAGGTAGGTAGGTAGATAAATAGAGATAGGTAGGTAGGTAGATAGATAGATAGAGATAGGTAGGTAGGTAGATTGATAGATACAGATAGGAAGGTAGGTAGATTGATAGATAGAGATAGGTAGGTAGGTAGATAGATAGATACAGAGAGGTAGGTTGGTAGATTGATAGATAGAGATAGGTAGGTAGGTAGATAGATAGATAGAGATAGGTAGGTAGGTAGGTAGATAGATAGATAGAGATAGGTAGGTAGGTAGATTGATAGAGATAGGTAGGTAGGTAGGTAGATAAATAGAGATAGGTAGGTAGGTAGATAGATAGATAGAGATAGGTAGGTAGGTAGATTGATAGATACAGATAGGAAGGTAGGTAGATTGATAGATAGAGATAAGTAGGTAGGTAGATAGATAGATACAGATAGGTAGGTTGGTAGATTGATAGATAGAGATAGGTAGGTAGGTAGATAGATAGATAGAGATAGGTAGGTAGGTAGATAGATAGATAGAGATAGGTAGATAGATAGATACAGATAGGTAGGTAGGTAGATAGATAGATAGAGATAGGTGGGTAGGTAGATAGATAGATACAGATAGGTAGGTAGGTAGATTGATAGAGATAGGTAGGTAGGTAGGTAGATAGATAGATAGAGATAGGTAGGTAGGTAGATTGATAGATACAGATAGGTAGGTAGGTAGATTGATAGATACAGATAGGTAGGTAGATAGATAGATAGAGATAGGTAGGTTGGTAGATTGATAGATAGAGATAGGTAGGTAGGTAGATAGATAGATAGAGATAGGTAGGTAGGTAGATAGATAGAGATAGGTAGGTAGGTAGATTGATAGATACAGATAGGTAGGTAGGTAGATTGATAGATACAGA
The DNA here is from genome assembly GCA_024509115.1 of Crotalus helleri. Taxonomy (NCBI): domain Eukaryota; kingdom Metazoa; phylum Chordata; class Lepidosauria; order Squamata; family Viperidae; genus Crotalus; species Crotalus helleri. The sequence continues at coordinate 120,897 of JAKSXO010000242.1, forward strand.
TAGGTAGGTAGATAGATAGAGATAGGTAGGTAGGTAGATTGATAGATACAGATAGGTAGGTAGGTAGATTGATAGATAGAGATAGGTAGGTAGGTAGATAGATAGATAGATAGAGATAGGTAGGTAGGTAGATAGATAGATGGAGATAGGTAGGTAGGTAGGTAGATAGATAGAGATGGGTAGGTAGGTAGATATATAGATACAGATATGTAGGTAGATAGATAGAGATAGGTAGGTAGGTAGATTGATAGATACAGATAGGTAGGTAGGTAGATTGATAGATAGAGATAGATAGGTAGGTAGGTAGATAGATAGATAGAGATAGGTAGGTAGGTAGATTGATAGATACAGATAGGTAGGTAGGTAGATTGATAGATAGAGATAGTTAGGTAGGTAGATAGATAGAGATAGGTAGGCAGGTAGATAGATAGATAGAGATAGGTAGGTAGGTAGATAGATAGATACAGATAGGTAGGTAGGTAGATAGATAGATACAGATAGGTAGGTAGGTAGATAGATAGATACAGATAGGTAGGTAGGTAGATTGATAGATAGAGATAGGTAGGTAGGTAGGTAGATAGATACAGATAGGTAGGGAGGTAGATAGATAGATACAGATAGGTAGGTAGGTAGATTGATAGATAGAGATAGGTAGGTAGGTAGATATATAGATACAGATATGTAGGTAGGTAGATAGATAGATACAGATAGGTAGGTAGGTAGATTGATAGATAGAGATAGGTAGATAGGTAGATAGATAGATAGAGATAGGTAGGTAGGTAGATAGATAGATAGAGATAGGTAGGTAGGTAGATTGATAGAGATAGGTAGGTAGGTAGGTAGATAAATAGAGATAGGTAGGTAGGTAGATAGATAGATAGAGATAGGTAGGTAGGTAGATTGATAGATACAGATAGGAAGGTAGGTAGATTGATAGATAGAGATAGGTAGGTAGGTAGATAGATAGATACAGATAGGTAGGTAGGTAGATAGATAGATAGAGATAGGTGGGTAGGTAGATAGATAGATACAGATAGGTAGGTAGGTAGATTGATAGAGATAGGTAGGTAGGTAGGTAGATAGATAGAGATAGGTAGGTAGGTAGATTGATAGATACAGATAGGTAGGTAGGTAGATTGATAGATACAGATAGGTAGGTAGATAGATAGATAGAGATAGGTAGGTAGGTAGATTGATACAGATAGGTAGGTAGGTAGATTGATAGATAAAGATAGGTAGGTAGGTAGATAGATAGATAGAGATAGGTAGGTAGGTAGATTGATAGATAGAGATAGGTAGGTAGGTAGGTAGATAGATAGAGATGGGTAGGTAGGTAGATAGATAGCTAGAGATAGGTAGGTAGGTAGATTGATAGATACAGATAGGTAGGTAGGTAGATAGATAGAGATAGGTAGGTAGGTAGATAGATAGATAGACATAGCTAGGTAGGTAGATAGATAGATAGATACAGATAGGTAGGTAGGTAGGTAGATAGATACAGATATGTAGGTAGGTAGATAGGTAGAGATAGGTAGGTAGGTAGATTGATAGATAGAGATAGGTAGGTAGGTAGGTAGATAGATAGAGATAGGTAGGTAGGTAGATTGATAGAGATAGGTAGGTAGGTAGGTAGATAAATAGAGATAGGTAGGTAGGTAGATAGATAGATAGAGATAGGTAGGTAGGTAGATTGATAGATACAGATAGGAAGGTAGGTAGATTGATAGATAGAGATAGGTAGGTAGGTAGATAGATAGATACAGATAGGTAGGTTGGTAGATTGATAGATAGAGATAGGTAGGTAGGTAGATAGATAGATAGAGATAGGTAGGTAGGTAGATAGATAGATAGAGATAGGTAGATAGGTAGATAGATAGATACAGATAGGTAGGTAGGTAGATAGATAGATAGAGATAGGTAGGTAGGTAGATTGATAGAGATAGGTAGGTAGGTAGGTAGATAAATAGAGATAGGTAGGTAGGTAGATAGATAGATAGAGATAGGTAGGTAGGTAGATTGATAGATACAGATAGGAAGGTAGGTAGATTGATAGATAGAGATAAGTAGGTAGGTAGATAGATAGATACAGATAGGTAGGTTGGTAGATTGATAGATAGAGATAGGTAGGTAGGTAGATAGATAGATAGATAGAGATAGGTAGGTAGGTAGATAGATAGATAGAGATAGGTAGATAGATAGATACAGATAGGTAGGTAGGTAGATAGATAGATAGAGATAGGTGGGTAGGTAGATAGATAGATACAGATAGGTAGGTAGGTAGATTGATAGAGATAGGTAGGTAGGTAGGTAGATAGATAGATAGAGATAGGTAGGTAGGTAGATTGATAGATACAGATAGGTAGGTAGGTAGATTGATAGATACAGATAGGTAGGTAGATAGATAGATAGAGATAGGTAGGTAGGTAGATTGATAGATACAGATAGGTAGGTAGGTAGATTGATAGATAGAGATAGGTAGGTAGGTAGATAGATAGAGATAGGTAGGTAGGTAGGTAGATAGATAGAGATAGGTAGGTAGGTAGATAGATAGAGATAGGTAGGTAGTAGATAGATAGATAGAGTAGGTAGGTAGATAGATAGATACAGATAGGTAGGTAGGTAGATAGAATACAGATAGGTAGGTAGGTAGATAGATAGATACAGATAGGTAGGTAGGTAGATTGATAGATAGAGATAGGTAGGTAGGTAGGTAGATAGATAGATACAGATAGGTAGGTAGGTAGATAGATAGATACAGATAGGTAGGTAGGTAGATTGATAGATAGAGATAGGTAGGTAGGTAGATATATAGATACAGATATGTAGGTAGGTAGATAGATAGATACAGATAGGTAGTGTCAGAATGTCAGAGAAAATGGCTTGCAGGCATGCTAGACAGGACTTGGGGTTCAAGCTCTCCCATTCAAGGTTTAAGGGGTTCCCCAGTAGTCCCACCCACTCACCCCCCTTCCAGTGATAGTTTCAAGTATCCAATTCCATCCCCCTTCTTCTTCCGTCTGGATGGAGACTTCAGATAACCTACATGAAAGGCAATTACTCTTCTTTGATCTGCTACGCTTAGAGGCCACCATAAACACACATTCAGTTCTTTGAAGTGTGCTGAAGGAAGTGAGGGCCATAAAGCCCCTTTGCTCTCCCCCTTTTCTCCCTCTTATGGCAGAATCCAGAGAAGGCAGAATTGGGAGTTTCTATGTTTGATAATTAAAGATGAAATATAATTGGATTCTGACATCCGGCCCCTCTTAACAATAAGAGAGATCCACCTGAAAGAAAACACAAGTAAAAAATTTAGTTAGGCTTGTTAGGATACTCTGTGTGAAACTTCTTCAATAGCTTCGGGGCTCTGACGTGACGTTTATGGACCCACTCATTTTGTGAGGCAGGGAGATGTTTCAAGTGCGGAAGAGAAGGGCATCGAGCTGTAGAATGCCGCTCAAAGGCCCCCCAGCACAACCCAGACAGATCCCCAATCAACAAACCCGGAAAGTATTCAGCTAAGCCAAAAGAAACGGCCATGAGAATGATGGAAATTGCAGAAACCCCCACCTCTGCTCACCAAGGGGAAAGGACTCCAGCCTACACCACAGGGCCGGTGGATGCCTCAGATGACAGCTCGGAGGGCGAACCCCTGGTAAGTGGATGCATCACACCCATCTTCAAAACAGTGACTATATTAATCCCCCCCCATGCCCGAAGCTGTGAAGGTGAAAGCCTTAATAGACTCTGGCTGTACCCGCTGCCTCATTAGCCCAACACTAGTGGGGAATCTGGGCATCCCATCCAGGAGACTGGAACAACCAATCTCATTTGGCCAGCTAGATGGATCCATAGCAGGGGGGGGTGCCAGCTACCCTAGCCACTTTGCCAATACATCTCTCCCTGGGCAACCATGAAGAGGACTTAACGTTTGTGGTGACCCCAGGTATGGAATGCCCAATGATTCTAGGGATGGAATGGTTGAAAAAATGGAACCCCTGGGTAAATTGGAGGACGACAGAAATCAAATTCCCGAAGGGGGACCCTATGGACTTAAAACCCCAAGGGAGGCTACCAGAATCAAGAATAGAAAAAGCATCCATAGGAGAGGAAAAAAGATTAACAGAAATACCAGAGGAATATAGGGACCTTGCTGAAGTCTTCAGTGAGGAGAGGGCGAATGAGCTTCCCCCCCACCGACCCACAGACTGTACCATTGAATTCAAGCCTGGGGCAAAACTCCCGAAGCCCAGATTATACTCCATGAGCCCAAAGGAGAAGGAGGAAATGGAAAGATTTATAAAAAAAAACCTGGAGAGAGGTTTCATTGAGCCAGCCAAGCCTAAAGTGGCTGCCCCGGTCCTTTTTAGAGAGAAGAAGGATGGCTCTTTACGTTTATGCGTGGATTATAGGGCCCTGAATACAATCAGTGAAAGCAACCTATACCCGCTGCCCCTCATGAAAGACATGCTGTCACACCTATCGAAAGGGAAAATTTTTTCTAAACTAGACTTAAGGGAAGCTTACTATCGAGTGAGAATCAAGGAAGGGGACGAATGGAAGACTGCATTTAACTGCCCCATGGGGTGCTATCAATTCAAAGTCTTGCCATTTGGATTACAAGGGGGCCCTGCAGTCTTTATGCAACTAATCAATGACGTTCTAAGGGAACACCTGTTCAAGGGGGTCCTTGTTTACTTGGACGACATTCTTATCTTTACCGAAACAAAAGAAGAACACGTCAAACTTGTCAGAGCAGTTTTAAAGAAGCTGCGAGCCGCTCACCTATATGCCAAACTCTCAAAATGCGAATTCCACCAGGAAAGGATAGACTACCTAGGCTATCGCATATCCCCACAGGGCATTGAAATGGACCCAGAGAAGGTCAGAGCAGTATTAGAATGGGCACCACCCCGCACAAGAAAGCAACTACAAAGTTTCCTGGGCTTTGCAAATTTTTACCGCCAATTCATCCCCTCATTTGCACAGATAGCCTTGCCCCTCACTAACTTACTAAAAACGAAGGGAACACCCTCAGTAAAACCTAGCCAGCCACTAACATGGACAATGGAGTGCCAAGCAGCGTTTGAGAGACTAAAGAGACTTTTTTCTGCCGAACCAGTACTAAGGCACCCAGACATGGACAAACCCTTCATAATACAGGCAGATGCAAGTGATGTGGCAGTGGGGGCTGTGCTATTACAAGAAAATGATGATGCAGTATTGCAACCCTGTGCATATACATCTAAGAAACTCACGGAAACAGAACAGCGCTGGCCCGTATGGGAGAAGGAGGCTTATGGGATACGTTGGGCATTACTCACGTGGCGACAGTTCCTGGAAGGCAACAAAATCCCCTTCCAGGTATGGACTGATCACAAAAATTTAGAAGCCCTGAAAACTTCCAGGAAACTCAATCCCAAACAAGCCCGCTGGTCCCAGCATTTTCACCAATTCCAATTTAAGCTCAAACATTTACCAGGAAGAAAGAACTTCCTGGCAGATGCACTATCTCGCATGCCCAATATAACAGCGCACGAACCACAGACTCTAGACCAATAATGGCAGAGTCACAACTGGCAGCGCCAGTAACCACAAGAACCCAAGCCAAAATAAAACCACAACTGGACAGCCAAACTGGGATTGAATTCAGAAAAAGTTTGGAAACAGATGATTGGTTCCAGAAAAACAAGCATGTGTGCACAATGAGAGACGGATTGCCTTGGGTAGGGGAAAAGTTATATATACCAACAACTCAAAGACTAACTTTCATGCAACTTTGCCATGACACAAAATCAGCAGGGCATTTTGGATTTGTAAAAACTTTACACTTAATTAAACGGCAATTTTGGTGGCCATCAATAAAAAAGGACATAGAAAGTTATGTTGCCAGCTGCCCAACCTGTGCATCAGCAAAGAGGTTGCAAGGGAAATCGCCAGGGCTGTTACAACCAGTGGCAAGTCCCTCAGCCCCCTGGAGGGAAATAGCCATGGATTTTATAGTGGAATTGCCTGAAAGCAATGGGAATACTGTTATCTGGACAGTCACGGACCTATTTTCCAAACAGGTGCACTTTATCCCTTGCCAAAAAATTCCCACTGCAAAGGCCTTAGCAAAACTTTTCATCCAGCACATTTACAGATTGCACGGGGCACCCCAACGCATCATCTCTGATAGGGGAGTGCAATTTACGTCTGCATTTTGGAAGGAATTTTTATCCCTCTTAGGGACCACTCAGGGATTGACATCTAGCCACCACCCTCAAGGAGATGGACAAGCGGAACGCTGCCAGTCGGTACTTGAGCAATATTTGAGATGTTTTTTAAATTTCCAACAGAGTGATTGGACGGACTTACTTCCTTTTGCAGAAGTTGCCTACAATAATGCAGTCCACTCCAGCACAGGCTACACTCCTTTTCAAATAGCCAACGGCCAAAGTTTCAACCCTATGCCAGAGTTAACCCCAAAAGAACCAACGATCCCTTCACTGAAAGAATGGATGGAAAACCTACAAAACACCTGGCCAATAGTCAGAAAATCACTAGATGAAGCTAGGCGGGCATACAAAGCACAAGCCGATAAAAAAAGGGTTGAGCCTACACCATTCATTATAGGAGAAATGGTGTACTTATCTACAAAATACCTAAAGTCCCTACAGCCCTGTAAAAAACTTGGACCAAAATATATAGGACCTTTTCCAATTAAAAGGATCATAAATCCAGTAACAGTAGAATTAGAATTACCCAAAAACCTCAGGCAAATACACCCAATTTTTCATTGCAGCTTGCTGAAAAGAGAGCATCAGTCACCTCTACGGCCAAAAATCCCCCCCCCACCACCTCCAATCATGGTGGAGGGGGAACAACACTTCGAAATAAAAGAGATCCTTGACTCTAGGAGATATCATGGAACAACTCAGTACCTAGTTGCCTGGAAACACCTCCCTGCCTCACAAAATGAGTGGGTCCATAAACGTCACGTCAGAGCCCCGAAGCTATTGAAGAAGTTT
>JAKSXO010000243.1:125000-127385 GCA_024509115.1 Crotalus helleri
GACGGGCATACCGGTCGCCGGTCGCCCGTAGAAGTCCGGAACGGCGTCGGTGCGCTCAGAGTCCGCCGTGGTCGTTCCGGGAAACTCCGCGGTCGCACCGGCGTGGAGCGGGGGGGGGCCTTCTACCGCAGCAGCTGGCATCAGGATCGGTCTACCCAGAGGTCTATTCGGTAGAGGCCCGGTCTACCCAAGAGAGGCCCGGTGTACCTGGGAACAGAAGAACCGAAGGGAAATCCGAGCATCGCATGAAAGGCTGGTGAGATTTTGCTTTAGGTGCGTAGCTACCTTCCTTCCTTCCTTCCTTCCTTCCTTCCTTCCTTCCTTCCTTCCTTCCTTCCTTGCTTCCTTCCTTCCTTCCTTCCTTCCTTCCTTCCTTCCTTCCTTCCTTCCTTCCTCCCTCTCTCCCTCCCTCCCTCGCTCCCTCCCTCCCTCCCTCCCTTCGGGAGGTACTTGGCCGCCGCAGACGGGAAAACGTGTCAGCGCTCGCCAGGAGGAGTCCGGAACGGCGTCGGCGTGCGCAGAGTCCGCCGTCGACGGTCTGGGAACCTCGGCGGTCGCCCCTGATTGGACCAGGGGTCGTTCTGCCACAGTGGCGGGTGGTGGGATCGTTCTACCCGCAGGTCTACCCGGGAGAGGCCCCGCGTACCGGGAGCAGGAGAACCGGAGGGAAAGCAATCTCTCTCTCTGTTTTTGTGTGTGCGTGCGTGAGCGACTGCGTGTGTGTGCGAGCGTGTGTGTGTGTGTGAGAGAGAGAGAGAGAGAGAGAGAGAGAGCAGGCGCGACTGCGTGCCTGGCTGTGCCTGCGCGTGTGCGCGCGTGTCTGATTGCGTGTGCGTGCGGTTCCCTGCGCGTGCGTGCGTGAGCGACTGCCTGCCTGTCTGCGTGTGCGTCTCATTGCGTGTGCGCGAGCGTGAGTCTCTGCGCGTGTGTGGGAGAGCAGGGGCGACGGCGGCGTGTCTGGGCGGGCGTCTCCTTGCGCGCGCCTGCGCGTCTGGCTGCGCCTCCGCCTCTGAGCGCGAGCCAGCGCGCGCGCGCGCCCCTCGGCGCGTCTGGCCCCACCAGTGTGCGACAGCCTGTGCGTGTTTGCGAGCGAGCTGGCGCGACTGCCGGCGCGTCCCGTTGCGTGCGTCAGCGCGTGAGCGACTGCGTGCGTGCGCGTGTCTCTGTGTCAGGGCGGGTGCGTGTCCGTCTCCGCGCGTGCGCGTGAACGACAGCGTGCGCCTCTGACTGCGTGTGCGCCTGAGTGCGTCAGCCTCCGCGACTGCGTGCCTGTGCGTGTGTTCTGCGCGCGTGTGTCCCTGCGCGTCTGCGTCTGCACGTTTGTACCTATGCGTGTGTGCGTGTGCGTGTGCGCATGTAGCTATGACTGCGTGTGTGCGCGCGCGAGCGCTCCTCTCCTCGCGTGCCCCTGCGCGTCTGTGCGCGTGTGCCCCCTGTGCACGTGTCTACCCGCGAACGGATTGGTATGTTTGTTTTTGGCGCGTGGGCGTGTTCGCGCGAGTGCTCTCCGGTCTACCCGGCAGAAGGAGGGAAGGGACGTTGGAGAGCCGGGTTCCAAGTGCCGGGTGCGGGCGGCGGTCTACCCGGCAAAGGAGGGGGGGAAAAAAAAAGAAGAAAATAGAAAAAAAGGGGGGGGGAAAGAAAAGAAAGGGAAATCGCAGCGAGGGTCGCGTTCGGCGCCTGTCTCCTCGCGATCCGGCGGGCCGCCAAAGGGCAGCCGCAGGAGCCTCTCGCGCGCCGCGCGCGAGAGGCTCCTGCGGCTGCCCTTTGGCGGCCCGCCGGATCGCTCCTCCCCCGCCCTCCTCCCCTCCCTCTCCCCCCCCGCCCGACACCCGCCTTGTCCCCCAGGTCTACCGGGGGACGGGCAGGGACCGCGACGGCCGGGGCAGCCCTCCCGCGAGGGCTGCCTCCGCGGCCGACCGGCCCCCGCCCCGGCGTGTGTCGGGCGGGAGAGGGAGTGGGAGGGAAGGAGGGGGGGGAGTGTGCCCCGCGGCCCCTTCCGAGGGAGCCCGCGCTCCTCTCGTTCGCTCGCTCGCTCGCAACGGACGGACAAAAGCTTGTGTCGAGGGCTGACTTTCAATAGATCGCAGCGAGGGAGCTGCTCTGCTACGCACGAAACCCCGACCCAGAATCAGGTCGTGTACGAATGATTTAGCACCGGGTTCCCCGCGAACGTGCGCTTCGCCGCAGGCGAGAGGCGGCCCCCTTCCGGCCACGCTCCGCTCCCGTGACGGACGGCTCTCCGCACCGGGCCGGGCAGCCCGGCTATCCGAGGCCCACCGAGGCTCCTCGGCGCTGCGGTATCGTTACGTTTAGGGGGGATTCTGACTTAGAGGCGTTCAGTCATAATCCCACAGATGGTAGCTTCGCCCCATTGGCTCCTCA
>JAKSXO010000244.1:0-30584 GCA_024509115.1 Crotalus helleri
AAACAATTCATCAGATTAAAACATGCTTTTAACTTGAGGGTGAATCTGATTGAATTTCTCCCTCAATTGGGGGCAAAAAAATATACACATAATTAATAGTGGGAGCTGAGTAGGTTTTCTAATTTGTTTGTGTTTAGAGGTTTTCTCTTGTGAAGGAATTCAACCACAGGATTCCATAACTGCTGGTGAAAACTGATTCAGTTAGAACAGGGGTAGGCAACCTTGGCTCTTTTATGACCGGTGAACTTCAACTCCCAGAATTCCTGAGCCAGCATGGGGGAAACTTTGGCCCCTTCATGACTTGTGGACTTCAACTCCCAGAATTCCTAGCCAGCATGGGGGAAACTTTGGCCCCTTCATGACTTGTGGACTTCAACTCCCAGAATTCCTAGCCAGCATGAGGGAAACTTTGGCCCTTTCATGAATTGTGGACTTCAACTCCCAGAATTCCTGAGCCAGTATGGGGGAACTATGGCCCCTTCATGACTTGTGGACTTCAACTCCCAGAATTCCTGAGCCAGCATGGGGGAAATTTTGGCCCCTTCATGACTTGCAGACTTCAACTCCCAGAATTCCTGAGCCAGCATGGGGGAACTATGGCCCCTTCATGACTTGCAGACTTCAACTCCCAGAATTCCTGAGCCAGCATGGCTCTGGAATTCTGGGAGTTGAAGTCCATGAGTCATAAAAGAGCCAAGGTTGCCTACCCCTAAGTTAGAATATTAGACATATAATAAGTTGGGCACTTAGTGGCCCCTTGTTTTGCAGTAAACCAGCTTTAGCGCAATAGGCTGGAAAAAGGCTATCAAATTAAGCTGCAATGTGGTGAATTTGAGTAGAAAATGAATTATGAACACAGCAATTGGGATTTAGAACACAGAACATAGAATAATAGAGCTGGAAGGGACCTCGGAGGTCTTCTAGCCCAACCCCCTGCTTGAGCAGGAGATACCATTTGAGACAAATGGTTGTCCAGTATCTTTTTGAGAACCTCCAATGATGGAGCACCCAGAACTTCTGAAGGCAAGCTGTTCCATTGATTGATTGCTCTCATTAGCTTGACCCCCTATTTTCCAAAACACCAAAAGGCAAGACAAGAAACTGTTGGAAGAAAAGTCTTCATCATGGTTCAGTCCAAGCCGGGAATAAATAACATGGCGACTGCTTTAGAAAGAAGGTTGCAGTTTATTGAAGAGGAGAGCCAGACAGAAAGATGCCTCTGGAAGAAAAGAGAGAGAGAGAGCACATGTAGGGAGTGGGTTTTTATACCCTCTGGAGCCTTTTGTTTGGAGTTGTTTCCTGTTCCTGTTTTGAGGCTTTGTATTTCCTGTGTCAGGTATTTTGACCTGTGTCCCTTTGGCATCTGTGGGTTAATCCTATTATGTCTTAGACTTTGGGTGGGGTATGTAGATTTTAGGTATCTTTGTCTTCTTAATCTTCTAGCTTCAACCTTCCTGAATGGATTATCACATCTGCATTTCTACAGAGCTGGTTTCTGCTTGGGGGAGGGAGACTTGGGGCTATTAAGAAAAAACTGGGCATGCTTTCCTATGTTTTTAAGATCCTTTGAGGAAATATATTTGTCTGCCCTTTTAATATTTCTTTTTCTGAGGGGGAGGGCTGACTTCCCACAAAACAATGGTTGGAGGAGAGAAGCCACCTAGAACTAAGCAGGTGAGAACTGTCAAACCAATGGAATGGCTTGCCTTCAGAAGGTGTGGATGCTCCATCACTAGAGGCTCTCAAAAAGAGACTGGACAATCAGGAAAAAGTTCAGAGAAAAGCAACTAAGATGATCCAAGACCTGGAGATTAAAACATACGAAGAGCGGCTGCGGGATTTGGGTTTGGCTAGTCTAAAGAAAAGAAGAAATGGGTGACTTGACAGCAGTATTCCAGTATTTGAGGGGCTGCCATAAGGAAGGGGGGGCAGGTTGTTCACCAAAGCACCAGAGGGAAGGATGAGAAACAATGGTTGGAAGCTGATCAAGGAGAGAAGCAACCTGGAATTAAGGAGAAGCTTCCTGACAGTGAGGACAATTAACCAGTGGAACAGCTGGCCACCAGAAATCGTGGGTGCTCCATTAATGGAGGCTTTTAAGAAGAGACTGGATAGTCACTTGTCTGAGATGTTATAGGTTCTCCTGCTTGAGCAGGGGGCTGGGCTAGAAGACCTCCAAGGTCCCTTCCAGCTCTACTCTACTCTACTCTACTCTACTCTACTCTATTCTATTCTATTCTATTCTATTCTATTCTATTCTATTCTATTCTATTCTATTCTATTCCATATCTTCTCTTCTCTTCTCTTCTCTTCTCGCCAATGGGCTGAGAAGAATGTTAGCAGGTGACATGTTTAATCAATGCCAATCAGTCTTCTGGCTGATAAATGAAGAATGTTGACCTGGACCGGTAGGAGTGCATTTTTTTATTTTTCTGTATTCTCTCACTCATATATGGCAACGAACGTGACAACAATAAATAAATAAATATAAATGGAAATTTTTAAAAAAATATGAGTCATTGGCTGGAATAAAACTGAAGTTAGGCGCTTCCATCAGTGCCCGCTTTGATCAAACTTTCAAGTCCACTTCCATAAAAAATTGTGTTGGATTGCTTTTAAACCCTCAGGGATAAAGCATGTTGTGTGTGAAATATAGGACTGAAAGTTCATCCCCAAAAGGAAAATGCTTATCGTGTTTTTCTGTGTCCGCCGTATCTATGGAATGTAATAATCTTGAGTGGAAGTTGATCAAGAAAGCCGGAGAAAAATTGACTTTGGTAAAACAGTCTCCAGCAATATCACAAATCCATGAATTCTGAGAAGCTCATTTATTTCTTCCGAAGCCCATTTTCAGTCACAGATGTTGGCTGAAATTAACAGCAAGCAATTGGCAGTAAAGGAGGATTACCTGAATATGCATTGTGAGTAAATGAAATTAATTAAGGATAATTGATTGGGGCTAGAATTAATAACTGAGAAGGGGCACAACTGAAATGTATTGAAATTGAATTAAACTCAATAACTCAGCCACTATTAAATTTAACAGGAGCTAATTGATATTAATTGGATGCAATCCTTCATAGAACCAAATGCTCTTAAATAAATTTTTATAATTGGCTTTGTAAAAGTGTAGCTTCTTCCTAGTGAAAGTAAAAAGAAGGAAGGAAGGGAGGGAGGGAGGGAGGTAGAGAGAAAGAGAAAGAAAGAGCAAGAAAAAGAAAGAGCAAGAGAAAGGAAGAAGAGAGAAAAAAGGAAGAGAAAGGGAGAAAGAGGAAGGAAGGAAGGAACGAATACTACTACTACTACTACTACTACTACTACTACTACTACTACTAATAATAATAATAATAATAATAATAATAATAATAATAATAATAAGCAGGAAACCCTATACCATTTCAGACAAATGGCTGTCCAGTCTCTTCTTAAAAACTTCCAGTGTTGGAGCACCCACAACTTCTGGAGGTAGGTTGTTCCACTGGTTAATTGTTCTAAGTGTCAGGAAGTTTCTCCTTAGTTCCAGGTTGCTTCTTTCCTTGATTAGTTTCCATCCATTGCTTCTTCTCCTGCCTTCAGTGGCTTTGGAGAATAGCTTGACTCCCTCTGCACACTGTTGGCTCATATTTAATTGATGGTCCACTAAGACTCCAAGATCCTTCTCACAGTTATTGCTATTAAGCCTGGCTTCACCCAATCTATATGTGTCCTCTTGGTTTTTCTTGCCTAAGTGTATGACTTTACTTATCTCTACGTTGAATTTCATTTTGTAAGATAGGGTCCAGTGTTCAAGTTTGTCGAGATCTTTTTGGATCCTGAGCTTGTCTTCTGGAGCAGTTGGCTATTCCTGTCAGCTGAGTGTCATCTGCAAATTTGATACATTCCCCTTCTATTCCCTCACATAGGTCATTCATGAAGACATTGAAGAGTACTGGACCTAGGACGGAACCTTATGGTACCTCAGGTGCTTACTTCCCTCCATGTAGTACTACCATGAAGGACTACTCATTAAGTATGGTTTGTCCGCCAGTTACAAATCCATCTTTTCTCCAGTGAATTTCCTCAGATGACACGGCCAAAATAAGTCACACGTAGTTTGGTGATTGGACCATAAGAAAGGCTGAGCGCCAAAGAATTGAGGCCTTTGAACTCTGGTGCTGGAGAAGACTCCTGTGAGTCCCCGGGACTGCAAGGCGATCAAACCGGTCAGTCCTAGAGGAGATCAACCCCAGATGCTCTTTAGAAGGCCAGATCCTGAAGTTAAAACTCAAGTATTTTGGCCACCTAATGAGAAGGAAGGACTCACTGGAGAAGAGCCTAATGCTGGGAAAGATGGAGTGCAAGAGAAGAAGGGGACGACGGAGAATGAGGTGGCTGAATGCAGTTACTGAAGCAGGAGGCGTGAGCTTACATGAACTCCAGAAGATGGTAGAGGACAGGAAGGCCTGCAGGAACGTTGTCCATGGGGTCGCGATGGGTCGGACACGACTTCGCAACTAACAACAACAGGTTTGGTGATTTTTGCCTTCCAGTGACATGACTGGTGTCCTGTGTGTTCCAGTACTTGCTTGTTGGTCACCTTTGCTGTCCAAGGAATATGAAGGAGTCTTCTCCAGCATCACAGCTTAAACAAGTTGATATCCTTCCTGTCTTGCTTTCTTAAGATCCAACTTTCAGAACCATAGGTAACTACGGGTAACCCAATAGAATGGACTAACTTCCATTTGGTTGCCAGGCTGATGTTTTTTCCATATTTGGTTCATGTTCATAATTGCTGAATGACCCAATGCAATCCGACATTTTATTTCTGGGCTGCATTCATGGGTGAGCACCCCACAAATATTTGCTTGATCATGGGACAAACAAAATGCTGAGTTGATGTGGTTGTTTAACCTAACCTGGAATTAAGGAGAAACTTCCTAACAGTGAGGACAATTAACCAGTGGAACAGCTTTGCCACCAGAAATCGTGGGCGCTCCATCACTGGAGATTTTTAAGAAGAGACTGGACAATCACTTGTCTGAAATGGTATATGCTTGAGGGGGCTAGAACCAGATCTCCTCCAGATTCTATTCTATTCTATTCTATTCTGTTCTGTTCTGTTCTGTTCTATTCCACTCCATTCCATTCCATTCCATATTTTCTATTCTATTCTGTTCTGTTCTGTTCCATTCTGTTCCGTTCGGTTCCATTCCATTCCATTCCATATTTTCTATTCTATTCTATTCTATTCTATTCTATTCTATTCTATTCTATTCTATTCTATTCTATTCTATTCTATTCTATTCCAAAAGGCTCTTTTATCTTCTTATTTTAGGAGGTAATTGGACTTATCCTTTACTCGGTGGCGAATCTTTCCATAACAAGTAAGTGATAAATTCTTGTAAATTGCCTTAGGTTTTGAAGAATGCCACAGGACATTGTTAGTTTCTCTTCAGAACTTTATTACTTCAGCTTAAAGGAAAAAAAAAAACAAGACCAAACCAGATTAATAATTACATTTTCCCCCAACCTACTTACCTAGTTACGTTTGTCGTTCTGTGACAAGATAATTTCCTTTGATTAACTGCTAGAATTTAATTATGAGATAGAAGCAGAGGCACGAGAACCACAATCTGCTTCTCTATTAAAGGAAGTCAGAATAACTCCCTCCCCCTTGGAGGGAGACTGTGTTAAATATTGCTAAACTAAAATAAAATTCAATATGGTGAGTTTTCATTGGGCCGCATGATCTCGGAAGCCCCTTCTTCTGTTTTGCAGGCAAAACTTTTTTTCCAGAGGTTTAGAGAAATGGCATGCAAAGCATTCAGATTTGATAACTGCTTCCAAGGGTTGTGTTTAGTAATACTAAAAACGGGTAGATGAGTGTCAACATCAATGGCCGTGGATTGAATTCTGTATAGTTAAGAGCCCTGGTGGTGCAGTGGCTAGAATGCAGTATTGCAAGCAAACTCTGCCCACAGCCAGGAGTTCGATCCTGACGGGGCTCAAGGTTAACTCAGCCTTCCATCCTTCCAAGGTGGGTAAAATGAGGACCCAAATCCATCCTTCCTTCCTTCCTTCCTTCCTTCCTTCCTTCCTTCCTTCCTTCCTTCCTTCCGTCCTTCCTTCCTTCCTTCCTTCCTTCCTTCCTTCCTCTCTTCCTCCCTCCCTCCCTTCCTTCCTTCCATCCTTCCTTTTCCTTCCTTCCTTCCTTCCTTCCCCCTCCCTCCCTCCCTCTCTCTGAAGGTGCAGCGGTTAAAATGCAGTATTGCAGGCAAACTCTGCCCACAGTCAGGAGTTCAATCCTGACGGGGCTTCAGGTTGACTCAGCCTTCCTTACTTCCTTCTTAGGTCGGTAAAAAGAGGACTCAAATCCATCCATCCTTCCTTCCTTCCCTCCTTCCTTTTCCTTCCTTCCTTCCTTCCTTCCTTCCTTTCTTCCTTCCTTCTTTCTTTCCCCATCCTTCCCCCCTCTCTCTCTGAAGGTACAGTGGTTAGAATGCAGTATTGCAGGCACTCTGCCCACAACCAGGAGTTTGATCCTGACCAGCTCAAGGTTGACTCAGCCTTCCTTCCTAGGTTGGTTAAAGGAGGACCCAGATCCTTCCTTCCTTCCTTCCTTCCTTCCTTCCTTCCTTCCTTCCTTCCTTCCTTCCTTCCCCTACCCCATCTCCATCCCTACCCCTATCCCTATCCCTACCCCTATCCCTTCCCCTACTCCTACCCCTATCCCTAACCCCTCTAGCCAGTCTGATCTGGGTTTTTTTTTTTTAATCAGACACCACATTTGGGTTTATTCCTTCAGAGAACTAGAACATCCATCCTAGGTGCTGCTTGTTCCTTAAAACAGTTACTCAAAGAAGCCCCTTGTCTTGCTCCCATCACTTACCAAGCCCCTGGTAGGCTTCGGAACGCTTCCTGGAAATGGCGAACAAGCCCTTAGACCTTTTGTGGATCGTCATCACAGAGACTTTCCAAGAAGGGAGAAAAAACAGCTTCTCTGAAAGGGAACCTTTGAATCCTTGAAAAGCCCCATCAGCCAAGTGTCATTATCGCAGCGCTTACGTCGTGCATCGACCATTGTCACTTTTCCCACCCATCTTGGCCACGAAAAACATGGGACATTTCTTTTCCTTGCTATGGTCCCCCAAGAGTGTGATTGCCTTGCGATAATTATAAGATAAGAACAACAACAGCAGCAGCAGCAGCAAAAACAACAAAAACAACAACAATAATAATAATAATAATAATAAAGTTTTACTTTAAGTTTTCTAAGAGTATTTAGTTTTAATGGTACAACAAAGGTTTATATGTTTATTTTTTTGTATTAGGATAAAGAAAGAGGGAGAAATTAGATCCTACATTATAGCTATAGATATTCAAAGAAAGTAATGTTTAAATTTGCGTTTTTGGAGGGAGTTTATATAGAATGATGATTGTATTTAAATTTGTTTAGGTTTTAAAAGTGTTTTAAGTTTTTTTTTTTCAATTAAGCCTGTACTCAGCTCTGGGAAGTCTAGGGGAGGGTTTGGGAGGTTGGGGGGATTTGTTTTTGTAAAAATTAAAAATTTTCAATAATAAAAAAAAAAAAATAATAATAATAATAAAGTGAAGAAGATCTTAAAGTCCTAACTCAATGGAGGAAATACCATAAAGGCAATCAATACCTGGGCAATTCCAGTCATTAGGTACACAGCTGGAATTGTGGACTGGACCCAAGCAGAACTAAAAGCAATGGACACGAAGACCAGAAAAATAATGACAATGAATCATGCCCTTCATCCACGAAGTGACATTGACAGACTTTATCTACCAAGGCAAATAGGTGGGCATAGAATGCTGCAAGTACATCAGTTAGTTGAAGAAGAAAAAATGGCTTTGGAAGAATATCTGAAGAACAATGATGAGGATGCACTGAAATTAGTATATCAGGAAGGCTTACTAACTACTGGAGAGACCAAACTGGCCTACAAGAAAGACCAAATGAAGAACAGAATAGAGGCATGGGAAGACAAAGCACTACATGGCCAGTACATTAAAAAAAATAGTTGGGAAAGCAGATAATAACAAGACCTGGCAATGGCTAAGAGCAGGAAAATTGAAGAAAGAGACTAATTCTGGCTGCACAAGACCAAGCCTTAAGGACAAATGCATATAAAGTCAAAATTGAGAAGACAGCAACCGACAGTAAGTGCCGCCTATGCAAAGAAGCTGAAGAAACAGTGGACCACCTGGTAAGCTGTTGCAAGAAGAACTTGAGCTCAATGATCAAACAAGCGAGAAACTGCCAAAGAGCCATTAGGAAACAACCCAATCCAAAAAATCCCTAAGACAATCTGGGTCCTCTTGTTACCGACCTTGGAAGGATGGAAGGCTGAGTCAACCTTGAGCTGCTCAAGATTGAACTGCTGACTGTTGGCAGAGTTAGCCTGCAATATTGCATTCTAACTACTGCGCCACCACGGCTATATAAATAAATAAATATAAATATAAATATTCTATTCTATTCTATTCTATTCTATTCTATTCTATTCTATTCTATTCTATTCTATTCTATTCTATTCTATTCTATTCTATTATTCTATTTCATATTCTACTCTATTCTATTCTATTTCATATTCTATTCTGTTCTGTTCTATTCTATTCTAATTTTTAATAGAATCTTAAGCCATCCATTCTCTCTTAGCCCTAGGAAGCAGGCAGTGGCAAACCACTTTCATAAACTGGCAAAGAAAAGTGGGGGGACAGTCAGTCTTCAAAATTCAGGCACAATTGAAGAGAAGAAAAAAAAATCTAGGTAAGTGGAAAAAAACAGGAAATAAAGGTAAAATAGTAGAATTAAAATCTCTCTCTCTCTCTCTCTCTCTCTGTTTGTGTATGTGTGTGAGAGAAAGAGAGAGACACACACAAACACACAGAGAGAGAGACAGAGAGGGAAAGAAAAAATATATGATATAATATGAGAGAAGAATGTCACAGTTCCAATTTAGAGAATTTGCCCATTTGCAGTTCTTATTCCAGCTGAAACACAACTATTTGTGATGCAGTTCTACACTCTGCCTCACTCACAAACACAAATGCACAGTAGCAATCAGAGACGTATTTATTTAGGGGAAATTTGCATGCAAAATGCCCTTCTACGGGGGATAATAAACAAGAAAGAGCTGGAGAAGATAATAAAATACAAAGACCTACAAATAGAAATAGAAAGACTGTGGCAAAAGCAAGCAAGGGTAGTACGAATAGTAATAGGCTCCTTGGGTGCAATTCCAAAACAACTGGAGCACCACTTGAACACCATCGGCATTGACAAATTTGCTATTAGTCAATTGCAAAAGGCGGCCTTACTAGGAACTGCTTCCATCCTGCGACGATACCTGTAATACCATCAAACATCCCCATCTGCCTATCCCAGGTCCTGGGTAAGGACTCGATAGGTAGACAAAATGCCAAATCCAGTCTGAACATCTGGCTGACTGTGCGATGATCCATAATAATAATAATAATAAAGTTGGAAGGGACCTTGGAGGTCATCTAGTCCAAACCCCTGCTCAGGCAGGAAACCCTATACCATTTCAGACAAATGGCTGTCCAGTCTCTTCTTAAAACTTCTAGTGTTGGAGCATTCACTGCTTCTGGAGGCAGGTTGTTCCACTGGTTAATTGTTCTCACTGTCAGGAAGCTTCTCCTTAGTTCTAGGTTGCTTCTCTCCTTGGTTAGTTTCCATCCATTGCGTCTTCTCCTGCCTTCAGGTGCTTTGGACGCTAGCTTGACTTCCTCGTCTTTGTGGCAACCCCTGAGATATTAGGAGACGGCTATCATGTCACCTGAAGTCCTTCTTTTCATTAGACTAGACATGACCAATTCATGGAAGGAATTCCAAATGTAGTTGGAGGTGAAGGTGGCAATCAGATTAAGCAAAGACACTGTAGACCAGGGGTCACCAACCCCTGGTCCATGGCCCTGTACCGGTCCTCAGCATGCCAGCAACCGGGCCGAACAAACAAGCAAAGCCCCATCCGCAAGATGCAGGCAGCACACAAAACCACACACTCTACGGTCCGCGGAAAAACTCTCTCCAAGGAACCAGTCCCTGGTACCCAAAAGGTTGGGAGCATCTCATTTAGAGTCTCCTGCTTGAGCAGGGGGTGGGATTAGATCAGGGTCCCCAGTCTTGGGCCACAGCATACCAGCAATCGGTCTACAAAAATAAGCAAAATCCCATCCGCGAGATGCACGTAGCACACAAAACCACGCA
The DNA here is from genome assembly GCA_024509115.1 of Crotalus helleri. NCBI lineage: Eukaryota > Metazoa > Chordata > Lepidosauria > Squamata > Viperidae > Crotalus > Crotalus helleri. The sequence goes on from JAKSXO010000244.1 coordinate 10,238, forward strand.
CTCTATGGTCTGCGGAAAAACCTCTCTCCAAGGAACTGGTCCTTGGTGCCCAAAAGGTTGAGGACCTCTGCCCTAGACAGGCTTAAAAGAAGATCAGACACCTCCCTTCTTCACGCCGAAAAAAGCACATTCATCAAATTCGGGATGAAAAAGAAGCCGACACAATTAAATCAGGCGCTCTCCTCTTCCCGTTGATGGCCCAACATGTTACGATAAAAAATGCAACCCATAGCGGTTGCATTTCCTTCCCAGGGATGAAGGAAGCATCCCAGAGAGGGCTGCTAATGGGATCGTCCTCGCTTGTTTTGCTGTCTGCGTTGCTGGCTGAAGATGTCACCGATTTTCATGCCGTCGTGAAAAATCTGTTGCATCCAAATCACCTCGGATCACCCTCCCATTTACAGCTCAGTGGATACCATCCTCCCCTCCTGCTCTTTTCCCTTTGTGGTCTTTAGAATAATAGCAATAGGTCTGTGTATACAATCTATAATTAAGTAGAAAGAGTGCAACATTAATTATTCGGTTAAATTGTTAATCTGTAGGGTATTTGATCCTCTCTCTCTCCCCCCCCCTTTTTTTCCTTCGTCTGTTAGCTAACCTGTCAGGGTTTAATATGCTACCACGAAGTGGATTGCTCTGAAGTCTCCAAGGAAAGCAAGATCTCTCGTTCCATTAGCAAGAATGCATATAGATCATTTTCAGTACTAATCTAGGGCTAAAATCAATTATGTCTCTTGTATTTAAGAATTAAATTGACTCGCCCTGGGAGAAGGATAAAGGCGTGGGGGGGGGGAAGCAAAAAAAAAAACAACAAAAACCCAGCCCATTCTTCCTATTATGTCTAATTACAATTGTAAAACATTTTCCTTCGAAATGTAATTGCTGCCTACGGAGAGTCGGTCTGCAGAGCTTAAATTGTTTAGTTGAGTTATTTGATTGTCTCAGAAAGTTCTCCTTGGGACCGTTCAGATCAGGGCGAAGCAATGTTGCCGAGACTTCAAAGATCTTCGCTCGAGAGGCGGGCGTTTATGAATGGGGATAAACCACATTTGCAGATGGCAGAGATGTTGCATTGACCCTCTTCCCATTGGATCACTTAGAATCCTGCATCTGGATTCTAAGTGATCCAATGGGAAGAGGGTGAATGCAACATCATTATATTGGTCACCACAATATAAAAAAGATGTTGAGACTTTGGAAAGAGTGCAGAGAAGAGCAACAAAAATGATTAGGGGGCTGGAGGCTAAAACATATGAAGAACGGTTGCTGGAATTGAGTATGTCTAGTTTAATGAAGTGAAGGACCAGTGGTGACATGATCACAGCCTTCCAATATTTGAGGGGATGCCACAAAGAAGAGGGGATCTACCTATTCTCCAAAGCCTCTGAAGACAGGACAAGAAGCAATGGATGGAAACTAATCAAGGAGAGAACCAATCTAGAACTAAGGAGAAATTTCTTGACAGTGAGAATAATCAGTGGAACAATTTGCCTCCAGAAGTTGTGGGTGTTCCATCACTGGAGGTTTTTAATAAGTGACTGGACAATCATTTATCCAGAATGGTAGACGGTCTCCTGCTTGAGCAGGGGGTTGGACTAGAAGACCTCCAAGGTTCCTTCCAACTCTCTTATTCTCTCTTATTCTGTGTTGGTTCTTTGGCAACATGGATGGATCTTGTTGTTTTCAAATCAGAGGTATGCAACAAATGCCAAAGCAGATTTGCCAGCAGCATTGATAGAAAAGAACAACAATAGAGAAGTACTTCCAGTGAGGAAATTCATCACTCTGTGACTCATTCATTGAGATTGGTTTGTCAGCAAAGATAATCAGGTTTCATGGCGACGAACTTTGACATAAGGGGATATATACAAAGGCTCAGTCTGACTAAATGTCCCTTATCACACCACCCTGCCAACCAAAGTGCGTATAGTCCAGGCCGTGGTTTTCCCAGCTGCAATGTATGGCTGTGAAAGTTGGACCATAAGAAAAGCTGAGCGCCAAAGAATGGAGGCCTTTGAACTCTGGTGCTGGAGAAGACTCCTGTGAGTCCCCTGGACTGCAAGGCGTTCAAACCGGTCAGTCCTGGAGGAGATCAACCCTGACTGCTCTTCAGAAGGCCAGATCCTGAAGTTGAAACTCAAATACTTTGGCCACCTCATGAGAAGGAAGGACTCACTGGAGAAGAGCCTGATGCTGGGAAAGATGGAGGGCAAGAGAAGAAGGGGATGACAGAGAATGAGATGGCTGGATGGAGTCACTGAAGCAGCAGGTGTGAACTTAAATGGACTCCAGAAGATTGTAGAGGACAGGAAGACCTGGAGGAACGTTGTCCATGGGGTCGCGATGGGTCGGACACGACTTTGCAATTAACAACAACAACAACAATCATACACCTTTATTGGCTTTTTCAAGGTTCTCCATTCTATGAATGAAAAACAACAACAATAAAACCAGCATCTGTTTTCATCCACAACCTTAACCATGGGACATATTTTTTTCTACAATCTTTCCCAAATTTTTAGAATTCTGTATGTGTCTCTAGAGCTTAGGAATAGTTCAGGACACTAAGCTGGCAGGAATAGCCAACACTCCAGAAGACAGGCTGAAGATACAGGAGGATCTGGACAGACTTGAACACTGGGCGCTATCTAACAAAATGAAATTCAGTGGTGAAAAAAAGTAAGGTTCTACATTTAGGCAAGAGAAGCCAAATGCATAGGTATAGTATAGGTGGTACCTTGCTCAATAGTAGCAACTGTGAGAGGGATCTTGAAGTCCTAGTAGACAATCCCTTAAATATGAGCCAGCAGTGTGCTGCAACTGCCAAAAAAGCCAACACAGTGCTAGGCTGCATTAACAGAGGGGTAGAATCAAGATCACTTGAAGTGTTAATACCACTTTACAATGCCTTGGTAAGGCCACACTTGGAATACTGCATCCAGTTCTGGTCACTGCAATATAAAAAGGATATTGAGATTCTGGAAAGAATGCAGAGAAGAGCAACAAAGATGATGAGGGGGTTGGAGGCTAAAACATGTGAAGAACAGTTGCAGGAATCTGGGAATTTCTAGGATAGCTACTGGTGAATTCTGACCTATGCACCCAAATATAGCAGAGAGAAAGAGTTTGGATGGATAGTTTGCAAATATGGCATCTTTGAGGAGAAGTAAAGGCAATGGTACCTTATAAAAAACAACAAATCCCTCCCTCCCTGTGAGCTGAAATGAAAATGTCCATTTAACCACCCTAAAAAAATCTCCCATTTAGGTAATGTCAAGGTAATGGTTTAGAAGCTAACCAGCTTGTATAATGTGAGACGAATGATGCAATATTAGGAATAACTCAGCAGGAGTCTGTATCCCTTTAAGAGCTTGAGTATAAAAGGTAAGGCCTTGCTGGAGTCTTTCTCTCTCATCTGTTCCCTGTTGTAATTGCTCTAATGTTATAATGGAATGTAAGGTGGATGATGCAATGATAAGAATGAGTCAGCAGGGTGTGTGTCTCTTTAAGAGCCTGAGTATAAAAGGGAAGGCCTTGCTGGAGTCTTTCTCTCCCGTCCGTTTCCTGCTGTAATTGCTGTGTATTGGAGTTTGCTGAATGACCACGTGTAGGTATCTTATTTCTAGTGTATATTTGTAGATAGTGTAATATAAACCACCATTTAAATACAAACCACTGTGTACTGTGTTTACTCCTGGGTTACCTCAGCACAATAAGACTGTGCATGCTCTGACAGTTTTTTTTCACGTGGCTTCTCGGAGTCAAACTATTAGTTTGCTTTAAAGCTGTGGCCGCCCATGCTCATTCTTTAAAGCAGTGTTTCTCAACCTTAGCAATTTTAGGTTATGTGTGGACTTTCATTCCCTGCATCCCCATGGCTGGCTGGGGTATTCTAGGAGTTGACATCCACACAACTTCAAGTTGCTAGGATGGAGAGACACTGCTCTAAACCTTTGAGCAACAGTAGCCAAAGAACAAATTGTTAGGAAGGCAGCAACTTTTTTTTCTCCAAACGGATGAGGTTGATGATTTTAACTGTTCAGTTGTGTCTGACTCTTCGCAATTCTACAGGCCAGGTCTCTCCACCTTTTCTAATCTTGCCCTGTTTCTTTTACTTGTTCTATACTCTGGCTGGGGTCAGCTTTGACGGTGTTTGGCTACCATATTCTTTGGCAACCTGGTTTTCTTTTGCTGCTAACTCCTCCGAGCATAAATATCTACGGAGATTCTCAGTCATCCAGGTCATGGTTGTCCCACAGGTGTTTTTTTCATGAGGCAACTGGATTTTCTTGTTTGGATTTTTTTTTAAGACATTTTGCTTCTCATCCAAGAAGCTTCTTCAGCTCTGACTGGATGGTGGGGAATGGAAGGATTTATACTCCTTGCAGACAGCTGGATGTTTGCCTTCTTTTAGAGCAGCGGTCTCAACCTGTGGGTCGGGACCCCATTTGGGGTTGAATGACCATTTCACGGGGGTCGCCAAACAACACAGTCCACCATTTTTTCTCCCTTTTCCTTAGCTGTGCTACTCGCTTTTATTCTACTGGCTTTTGAAAGCCAATAGAACAGACTCTCTTGAACAGAGTCTAATTCTATTGGCTTTCAAAAGCCAATAGGAATTGTCCAGGCTGTCTCTGCCCTGCTGAGCCCGCCAAAAGTCCCATTCTGCAAACGGTGCTGCAAGTTGTCTGCAGCGAAGGCAAGCTGTCTGGAAGTTTCCACCCCTCCCTGCTGAGCAACTACTAAAAATGTAAGGCCAGGGGTGGGAGGTGGGAGGCCGGCGGGCACAGGGAGGGTTGCTGGCGTGCATGGGGCCTGGCGGGTGCCTTACCTCCCTTGGACTGGGCCAGCTGGTGGCCCAGTTGGTGGTCAGCCTGCTCCGTCTCTGCTGCTTGCCAGCTACGCCTCAGCCAGCACAGGGGGTGGCACCACACATGTGCGGCGCTCCTGGGCAAGGAAAGTCCTTGACTTACGACTGGTTGGAGAGTCCTCAACTTACGACCGGTTGGGTAGTCCTTGACTTACGACTGGTTGGGGGGCCGCAGCATTAAAAAAGTTGAGAACCACTGTTTTAGGGAGTCCTTGAGGCCACTTGAAGGTTTGTTTCTGTCCTCAGGGTCACCTGAGTGGTGCGGTGTGGAGTCTTCTTGGGCTGCAGGATGTTTTCTGCCCTGGGTCCCTTCACCGTTGAAGATGGGCACAGGCTGTTGGGGATGAGTCCGTGTGTTCTGCATCTCCAACTGAAGCACGAATGGTTCCTGTAATCTGCAATGTTTTCTGGAAATCTGTTCATCCTCCCTCACCGTTCGAAAGGCGTGCATCCCAAATTGCATCACTAAATGTCTATGGAGGTTCTCTGTCATCCAGATCCTGGTGGTCCTCAAAGTGTTTTTTTTTCAGGAGGCAACTGGACTTTCTTGTTTTTCTTTGTTTTCCTCCAAGGATCATTGCTTTCTCCATGGCCAAAATAAGTGAGAGACAATTTTGTGATTTTTTTTTTTTACCTTCCGGGGAATGTCTGATGTTGTGCAATCCAGTACATCCTTGTTAGTCACCTTTGCCATCCAAGAAATAGGCAGAAGACTTCTCCAGTAGCACAGCTCAAAGCAGTCCATTTTCTTCCTGTCCTGCTTTTTTAAGGTCTAACTTTCACAACCATTCTGCAAGCTGGATCCAACTATTGAATAGAAATAGAAATAATAGAAATGGAAATAATAGAAATAGAAATAATAGAAATAGAAATAGAGCTGGTGTCAGAATCCAATTATATTTCATCTCCAGTTATCGACTATGGAAAACCGCATTTCTGCCCTCTCTGGATTCTGTCATACAATGAAGTTTAATGAAGAGAAGGACAAGGGGGGATATGACAGCAGTGTTCCAATATCTCAGGGGCTGCCATAAAGAAGAGGGAATCAAGCTATTTTCCAAAGCCCCTGAAGGCAGGACAAGAAGCAACGGGTGGAAATTAATCAAGGAGAGAAGCAACCTAGAACTAAGGAGAAACGTCCTGACAGTGAGAACAATTAATCAGTGGAACAGCCTGCCTCCAGAAGCAGTAAATGCTCCAACACTGGAAGTTTTTAAGAAGAGACGGGACAGCCATTTGTCCGAAATGGTGTAGGGTTTCCTGCCTGAGCAGGGGGTTGGACTAGATGACCTCCAAGGTCCCTTCCAACTTTACTACTACTACTACTATTATTATAATTAAGGGGAAGGGGGGTGAACAAAGGGATTTTATGGCCCTCACTTCCTTTGGTACAACTTCAAAAGGGACTGAATGTGGATACCACCAAAAGGACTACACATAACAATGGGGCCATCAGCTTTCATCTACTCCCTTCTGAAGTCTCCCTTCTGCTGGCAGTGAGGAAAAAGGGGGTGGAAATGTAACGCCTGGGATTGTCACTGGAAGGATGGTGGGGTGGGGTGGGGTTGCTGGGAACCCCTTAAAACCTTGAACCATAGGGCTTGGCCCCCATGTCCTGTCTAGAACGCCTGCAACCATTTTCTCTTAATAAAGGATGCCTGTTGGAAGAAATATTCCAAGAGTTCTGTCTTCTTAAGATGCAAAGTGGGGTGGGTCCTTACAGCTGGAAGGGACCTTAGAGGTCTTCTAGTCCAGCTCCCTGCTCAAGCAGGAGAACCTAAACCATCTCAGACAGGTGATTGTCCAGTCTCTTCTTTAAAATCTCCAGTGATGGAGCCCCCACGATTTCTGGAGGCAAGCTATTCCACTGGCTGATTGTTCTCCCTGTCAGGAAGTTTCTCCTTAATTCCAGGTTGCTTCTCTCTTTGGTCAGTTTCCATCCGTTGTTTCTTGTCCTGCCTTCTGGTGTTTTGGAGAGTAAGTTGACTCCCTCTTATTTGTGGCAGCCCCTCAAATACTGGAATACCGCTATCATGTCACCCTTATTTCTATCACCTCACCCAAATTTAGCTTAATTTTAATCTTGGGTGATGACTTTTGAAAATGGTGGTGCCTTCACCACAAAGTCCTATGAAGATGTTATGATCCCTATGTGATTGCCCTCATTTTGAGATGACGCCGTTAAGGACGCACACTGGAAATCCTTTCCATTGACTCCTCAACGTAAATGGAGAGCAGGGAGCGAAGAGCAAAAGGCTGCTAGGTTGAGTACAGTGCTTGAAGACTCTAATTCTTTGACTGCCCCAATTCATTCCGTAATAGAAAGACATCTTCCCTCTCTATTCAAACCCTTTACGCTCCCCAGCCATTAAGGAGCTTTCAGAGATGGTATAATTAGCTCGTGAAAGGTAGCTGAGCTCTGTGTTAATGTGGCGCTTTGTGTGGCAAAAGGAACACAATACTCAGCATGAAGTGAAGAGGAAAACTGATTCTCTTTGATGAGGTACTTTGCATTCAATTGAGAGCTCTAAAGGTAAAGTCAGAAGAGGTATTTTGCAGAGTGGAGAATATGTGGTCTATTCAGCCACAACTACTAGCCAGAAGTTGCTGCTTGAATGTTGTGTACACATCCCATGCTTCAGGATGTTGTGGGGGAGGGGGGGCTATCGCATAAATCACCTCTTCGCAAGATTAAGGTCAGACGGTAGAAATATTTCACGGGTGGGATGTTGAAACGAGACACCGAATCTAATTTTGAGGGTTTTTCTTATTTGATATTTACCTAATAAATGTATTGATTAATGAATAAAATGTCTGTTTATTTATTAGATGTATTACTTTATAGGTAACTCAAGGGGGTGGACATATATAATACTCCTTCCTCCCCTTATTTTTCCCACAACAGAAACCCTGTGAAGTGAATTTGGCTGAGGGAGGGGGATTGGCCCAAAGTCACCCAGCTGGCTTTTATGCCTAAGGCAGGACTAGAACTCACAGTCTCCTTGTAATTGGCCCAGTCAGCCAGATGGCATTCATGCCTAAGGCGAGACTAGAATTCACAGTCTCCTGGTGATTGGCCCAAAGTCATCAGACAGCCTTCATGCCTAAGGCGAGACTAGAACTCACCGTCTCCTTGTGATTGGCTCAAAATCACCCAGCTGACTTTCATGCCTAAGGCGGAACTAGAACTCTCAGTCTCCTGGTAATTGCCCCAGTCATCTAGATAGCTTTCATGCCTAAGGCAAGGCTAGAATTCTCAGTCTCCTGTTGATTGGCGCAAAGCCACCCAGATGGCTTTCATGCCTAAGGCGAGACTAGAACTCCCAGTCTCCTGGTGATTGGCCCAAAGTCACCCAGATGGCATTCATGCCTAAGGCGAGACTAAAACTCACAGTCTCCTGGTGATTGGCCCAAAGTCACCCAGATGGCTTTCATGCCTAAGGCGGAACTAGAACTCTCAGTCTCCTGGTGATTGGCCCAGTCATCTAGATAGCTTTCATGCCTAAGGCAAGACTAGAATTCTCAGTCTCCTGTTGATTGGCCCAAAGCCACCCAGATGGCTTTCATGCCTAAGGTGAAACTAGAACTCACCATCTCTTGCTGATTGGCACAAAGTGACCCAGATGGCTTTCATGCCTTAGGCAGAACTTGCACTCACCTCTCCTGGTTTCAAGGCCAGCACCTTAAACACTACATTAAACTGGCTCTCTGGAGCCTTCATTAAATTAAATTTAATATTAGAGTCCTAATAAAAGAGGCACAATTGTTATCAATCCTTCCATTCCTCACCATCCAGTCAGAGCTGAAGAAGCTTCTTGGATGAAAAGTGAAAGGTCTTCAAAGAGAAAAAAAAGAAAATCCAGTTGTCTCGTGAAAACGCACCTTTGGGACATCCATGACCTGGATGACGGAGAATCTCCAGAGACACATCTTGCAGTACTTGAAGGGCTGTCACAGAGAAGAGGGAATTGAGTGACTCTCCAAAGCATCTGAGATCAGGACAAGAAGAAATGGGTGGAAGCTTGTTAAAGAGTGGAGCAACCTAGAATAGGAATAGAATAGAATAGAATAGAATAGAATAGAATAGAATATTGAAATATGAAATATTGGAGTATTGGAATATTGGAATATAGAATAGAATAGAATGGGATTGAATGGAATGGAATAGAATAGAATAGAATAGAATATTGAAATATTGGAATATTGGAATATTGGAATATTGGAATATTGGAATATTGGAATATTGGAATATAGAATAGAATGGAATAGAATAGAACAGAATAGAATAGAATATTGAAATATTGAAATATTAGAATATTGGAATATTGGAATATAGAATAGAATGGAATGGAATGCAATAGAATAGAATAGAATAGAATAGAATAGAATAGAATAGAATAGAATAGAATAGAATAGAATAGAATAGAATAGAATAGAATATATGGAATGGAATAGAATGGAATGGAATGGAATGGAATAGAATAGAATAGAATAGAATAGAAGGAACCATGGAGGTCTTCTAGTCCAGCCCCCTGCTCAAGCAGGAGGACCTATACCAGGGATAGGAAGAACTATTGGCCCAGAGAGACGATCAGCTCCACTTGTTGAACGTCTTCAGAAAGAGGCTAGCGCCAGGGGGAGGCAACCTTGGCTCTTTTATGACTCATGGACTTCAACTCCCAGAATTCCTGAACCAACGTGGCTCAGCTTGGAAACCTCTCCCTTTCCCCTCAGCATGGCTGGCTCAGGCATTCTGGGAGTTGAAGTCTACGAGTCATAAAAGAGCCAAGGTTGCCTACCCCTAACTTATACCATTCCAGAAAGCTGATTGTCCAGTCTCTTTTTAAAAACTTCCAGCGATGGAGTGCCCACGATTTCTGGAGGCAAAGCTGTTCCACTGGTTGATTGTCCTCCCTGTCAGGAAGTTTCTCCTTAATTCCAGCTTGAAGTAGAAGTAAGGAGAAATTTTCTGACAGTGAGAACAATTAATCAGGGGAATAGCTTGTCTCCTGGAATTTTGGTTGCTCCATCACTGAATGTTTTGGAAAAACTCAAATTCTGGGAATTGAGATCCACATGCTTTAAAGTTGCCATATCTGGAGACCCCCTAGTATAAGGTCTCCTGCCTTGAGCAGTGGGTTGGACTAGAAGACCTCTAGGGTCCTTCCAGCCCTAGGATACGATGTTCTATGCCAGCCTCACCATCCTCACCCTGATTCCTAGTGGACAATCATTTAGATGTGAGCCAGCCGTGTGCTGCAGCTGCCAAAAAAGCCAACACAGTGCTAGGCTGCCTTAACAGAGGGATAGAATCAAGATCACGTGAAGGGTTAATGCCACTTTACAAGGCCTTGGTAAGGCCACACGTGGAATACTGTATCCAGTTTTGGTCACCACGATGGAAAAAAGATGTTGAGAAAGAGTTTTCTTGCAGATGTTTCATGGCCCAACTAGGGAGTTGCATCTATCTATCTATCTATCTATCTATCTATCTATCTATCTATCTATCTATCTATCTATCTATCTATCTATCTATCTATCTATCTATCTATCTATCTATCTATCTATCTATCATCCATCCATCCATCCATCCATCCATCTATCATCTATCTATCTATCAATCATCCATCCATCCATCCATCCATCTATCTATCATCCATCCATCCACCCACCCACCCACCCACCCACCCACCCACCCACCCACCCACCCACCCACCCACCCACCCACCTATCTATCTATCTATCTATCTATCTATCTATCTATCTATCTATCTATCTATCTATCTCATCCATCCATCCATCCATCCATCCATCTATCCTATCTATCTATCTATCTATCTATCTATCCTATCTATCTATCTATCTATCTATCTATCTATCTATCTATCTATCTATCATCCATCCATCCATCCATCCATCCATCCATCCATCCATCCATCCATCCATCCATCCATCCATCCATCCATCCATCCATCCATCCATCTATCTATCTATCTATCTATCTATCTATCTATCTATCTATCTATCTATCTATCTATCTATCTATCTATTCATCCAGTGGTGGGATTCAAATATGTGAACAACCGGTTCTCTGTGTGGATGCCACTTCCGGAAGTCCATTCTGGGCCTGGGCAACAACAAAATTAGCTACCGGTTCTGCTGAACTGGTGCGAACCAGCTGAATCCCACCACTAGTTTTAAACAATAAAATAGGAAAACAGGTCATATGCACGCAGAAGAAAACCATGCTTAACAGCTAAAACAATCCCACATGAACTTGGCAACCACCTTACTCCAGGGTCTGGGAGAATAGCCAAGTTTTAAGTGACTTTCTGAACATCGAAATGGGAGCCAAATGGGTCTCTAAGGGGTAATAATCCAGAGGGCAGTCATTGTGACTTCTTGTATATATAGTCAGAGAACGTTTATGTGCTGCTTCCTTTATCAGCTATCAATTTCTTCTGGCCCTTTTTGAGATGGCGGGTTTGACATTAAATCTCTCAGTGACCTCTGATCAATATATTTTAAGATAGCTCACTAGAACTTGGCTCCACAGATCTGGATAAAGGACTAGATGACTACAGAGAGACGCTGAAAACTCTTTGGGGTCATTTATTGGACAGCCAAATATTTGTAGCTCATCTCTACTTAAAAGTCACCACCTTTCATATAAATATAGAAGTTGACATCAAAGGTCAGGGCTATTGGAGATAAGATACGCAAACCCTAGGTCTTCTTTGATCTTTGCTCACAAAGAGAACAGGGAGTCAAGCTATTCTCCAAAGCCTCTGAAGGCAGGACAAAAAGTGATGGATGGAAACTAATCAAGGAGAGAAGCAACCTGGAACGAAGGAGAAACTTCCTGACAGTGAGAACAATTAACTAGCGGAACAATCTGCCTCCCAAAGTTGTGGGTGCTCCATCACTCGAGATTTTTAAGAAGAAATTGGACAATCAATTGCCTGAATGGTATAGGGCAGCAGTCCCCAGTCATTGCAGCTTGGCGGCCTGGTGTGGGGGGAGAGAAAGGAACCGGGCTGCATAAGCGGTGGGCTGGCATGCACATGCATGCATAGCTCGACTTGCGTGAGCAGTGGGCTGGCACACACATGCATGCGCACTCAGCTCAAAATGAGCAAGTTGACCTGTGCATGCGTGCGTGTGCCGGCTCACTGCTTGTGCAGCTTGGTTGCAAATAAGCCATGGCCTGATAGTGGGCTGTGGCCCGTGGGTTCGGGACCCTTAGTATTGGATCTAGTAGACCTCCAAGATCTCTTCTCTTCTCTTCTCTTCTCTTCTCTTCTCTTCTCTTCTCTTCTCTTCTCTTCTCTTCTCTTCTCTTCCTTTCCTCCCCTCCCCTCCCCTCCCCTCCCTTCCCTTCCCTTCCCTTCCTTCCTCTCCTCTCCTCTCCTCTCCTCCTCTCCTCTCCTCTCCTCTCCTCTCCTCTTCTCTGCTCTCCTCTCCTCTCCTCTCCTCTCCCCTTGTCCCTTCCTTTCCTTTCCCTTCCCTTCCCTTCTCTTCCCTTCTCTTTTCTTCTCTTCTCTTTGCATCTCCTCTCCTCTCACTCCCCACCCCTCCCTTCCCTTCTTCTCTTCTCTTCTCTTCTCTTCTCTTCTCTTCTCTTCTCTCGTCTCGTCTCCTCCTCCCCTCCCCTCCCTTCCCTTCTCTTTGCATCTCCTCTCCTCTCATTCCCCTCCCCTCCCTCCTCTCCCCTCCCTTCCCCTCTTCTCTTCTCTTCTCTCCTCTCCTCTCCTCTCCTCCCTTCCCTCCCCTTCCCTTCTCCTCTCCTCTCCTCTCCTCCCCTCCCCTCCCTTCTCCCCTCCCCTCCTCTCCTCTCCTCTCCCTTTGTTTGAATATTGTATAAAAGCCTAATTTGACAAGCAGTGAACACACTCCCTGTATAGATGCATACTCCTTCATAGCTGCAGTAATAAACAAGATGGGTTGGATTTCTTCCCATCCTACAGTTTCTTTGAAGTCCCTCATGCTGAATCCTCATATTTACCTTATATCGGTCTTCCGGCCAACAAAAAGATTAAGAAGAAACAAGTAACGATAAAGCAAAATGAGCGGTCAGCGAGGCAGCTTGCAGCAAGGAAAAGGTGCGACATCTGGGGAATGAGGTCTATGCTAACATATGCGGTAAGGAGGTTTCATGGGAGGAGTGTAGGAGAAGAGGATACAGAACTGGGGGGTGGAGTTAAGTGAATCATTAGCTTAGACTCATTACATTCCCATAAACAATCCAAGATGTTTTCAGTATTTGAGGGGCTGCCACCAAGAAGAGGGCATCAGACTATTCTCCAAAGCACCAGAGGGCAGGACAAGAAACAATGGATGAAAACTAATCAAAGAGAGAAGCAACCCGGAATTAAGGAAAAACTTCCTGACAGTTAGAACAATTAACCAGTGGAACAGCTTGACACCAGAAATCGTGGGCGCTCCATCACTGGAGGTTTTTAAGAAGAGGCTGGACAGTTTCTTGTCTGAGATGGTATAGGTTCTCCTGCTTGAGCAGGAGGCTGGACTAGAAGACCTTCAAGGTCCCTTCCAGCTCTATTCTATTGTTTTTTTTAAATAATATATTTTATTAATTTTTTAACATGGTCACCTTAATATTTGGTAAACAGTATGTGTTGTCTGGGTTTACATTTAAAAAACATCTGCTAACAATTGGTTTCTATAATCTATATTCCACATAATAGCTTTACTTGATTTCTTCTTCTTCCCATAATGCTCTCTTTTACCAACCTTAAGTTAATACAATTCTTATTGTTTTGTTAGATAACAATTGATTATAATTTTTTTCTAATATTTCTGCAAATAATCACATCAATATAACATTTCTTTTCTATCTAGTCATTCTGGTTGCCTCATCATAGATCCCATGTACAGTTCTTGTTTACATTTGTTTTTCCCACAATGTTCAAGACATTCTTACTGGTTAAGATTTTCTCAGAGTTAGCTACATTTAAATATTTGATTCTATTTTTTTCTCATGTAAACCATTCCATAACTTTTATCTTACTTAAGGAATAAATAAGAGTAAAAGAAGAAGAAAAAAGAACAATAGTAAAGAGGGATAAAAAGATAGTATACTACTGAAAGTCCATGTTTTCCCTAAGCTAATACATATTTATTTCCCCAAAACTCCATACCTTTTTTACCATAATTAAGAATATATTTAATCTTTAACTATTCCATTTAAACATTTTTTCCAATCCATTGTAATTTTCTTAAAATCAATCACATTTAAATATCTAAAATATGTCCTTATATATAAGCCATTCTAACTCTTTTATATTACTCATATCAATAAATAAGATAAGAAAAGAGAAGAAAGAGAGAATACTATGTTATCTGAGGCACTCCTTCCTCTTAAAGTAAAATTCATATCCAAAATCTCTCTATTACTTTGACCATATTAAAACGGGTGTTTCTTTTTTAAATATTGTCTCTGATAAGCACCATCATCTGTTTTCTTAATTTTCACTTTGGCCGCCTTCTTTTGCCCAATATCTTTAATCAATATATTCTGCTGAATCAAAGAGTCTTTCCATATTCTTGTAGGTGTCACTGTAGATATAAAAAATAAGTTAACCCAGTTCTAGTGGTGTTCCTGATGTCTCTGCCATCCATTTTGACCAGCCTTTTTTCTTATCCTCAAACTTATCTTGTGGTCTTAAAGTATAAGTTGCCTTTTCCAAAACCAATATTTCTTGTAAATTTCCCCCCCCCCCCCACTTGGGTTAAATCATACTTCTTTGTTGTGTTAAGTTCCATCTTTGAGTCTCTATTCTTGAATTTGTGTTCAGTTATCTGTTTTATCTGTTCCTTCTCTATTGTTATTTCCTGGGATTTTTTTTGTTGTAAAGTTAAATTGGAGATGAATTGATTTATGTTTTCAAAGTTATTTTGGATTTCTTTATGGTTTGAAGTCATTGTTGTTTGAATTAGTTGCAGCATCTTATATGTCTCCTCTTGAAAGGTATTTATTTTTTTCTTGATAAGTTCTTTCTGCAAGTCTCTGATTTTCCATAGTGGTCAAGAATCGAGGTTTTCTTTTCTCTGCAAATAGCTTAGCCTTTAGAGTCACGGTTTAGTAGATATTTATAATCCAAAAAGGTTCAAAAAAGTTTCCTGAAATTTATAATCCTCTCTTGTCTGCAGCCTAAATTGTTTTCTTTTGTTTTCCCCACAGCTGTTCTCTATTGTTATAGCTTTGAAGGTCACAAGCACAGATTAGTTTTTTTCCCAGATTTTGCCAAGTCCTGTATAAAAGCCATAGCTATTGTAGTATTTATCCACCACTAGATGTCAGCACCGGGTTATTTTTCAAATTATGAAAATAGAAAATTGCCTTTAAAATGAGAATCTTAACCATTCAACAATTCCAAACTTATCCAGATGTAGGTTTTATATTCATTTCATTTCATTTCTGTATGTTTTGGTCCTCTATAAAAGGTTTAATTCGCCGCTTCCATTAGTAAAAGAGTGGGGCAAAAATTCACCTCCTTCACGTTCGGAGGTTTTTTGCTTCTTGGGAATTTTTTTGTTCCAGGAAAGTTAATAAGTAGGATAGAGAAAATCGATGATCTTATCCAGTTTCAAACACACTGTTTACAATCAGCTTAAAATAGTGCTTTTTGACTTCAGTTGCTTGTAGCTTGGGCTAGACTGTGATGTTAGGCTAGCCCAGGGGTAGGCAACCTTGGCTCTTTTATGACTCGTGGACCAACTCCCAGAATTCTTCAGTCATCATGGGGAACTATAGCCCCTTCATGGCTTATGGACTTCAAATCCCAGAATTCCTCAGCCAGCATGGGGCAACTAGGGCTCCCTTGATAACTTCTGGACTTCAACTACCAGAATTCCTGAGCCAGCCATGCTGAGGGGAAAGGGAGAGGTTTCCAAGCTGAGCCGTGCTGGCTCAGGAATTCTGGGAGTTGAAGTCCACGAGTCATAAAAGAGCCAAGGTTGCCTACCCCTGGGCTAGCCTTTCTCCTGTTGGTTTCTGGAATGCTTCTCCTGGACTAATCAGGTCGACCGCCATCTCACTATGGTCTGCGGGACTTTCTTCTTTTTTGCCACCTCTTTGGGGTGGCTTCTGATCCATTTAGGGTCCCCTAACAGGAAGAAATTCAGCCAGAGGGCACGGAGTCCGAAATCCCTTGCTTGCTACGCTACTGCACAAGACCGGAAGTCCCCCAGGTCTATTCTATTCTATTCTATTCTATTCTATTCTATTCTATTCTATTCTATTCTATTCCATTCCATATTTTCTATTCTATTCTATTCTATTCTATTCTATTCTATTCTATTCTATTCTATTCTATTCTATTCTATTCTATTCTATTCTATTCTATTCTATTCTATTCCATTCCATTCTATTCTATTCTAAGGACCAACCCCTCCTGAATTCCATTGACTCTTATCTAATGCCAATTTATTCCCAAACTTTTGTTGACTAGATTCTCATGCATAGGCTTGAATAAATCTTCTGTGCTACAACTTGACAGATAAGTCCTGATTTTTTTGCAGGAGGGAATTATATACACAAAGATGGGTGAGAAAATTGAACAAAATATAGCAGAAAGAGTGAGAAAGAAGGAAAGATTCAAGAATTGGTGACCTACGAATCCCCCGGTAGGAAAACCAATATATTATTATTACTCCTACTACTATTACCATTGTTCCTCATATAGTCAGCCAGATATTCAGACTGCATTTGGCATTTTTCTCTGTCTTTGAGATCTTCCCAGGGACCTGGGATCAGCAGATGTTGATGTTTTATGGTTTTCGAGATATCACCGCAGGATGTAAGCTATACCCAGCATCAATCAATTGCCTTTTGTAATTGACTGATGGGGAATTTCCAATGCCGGTGATGTACAAGTGGTGCTCCAATTGTCTTGGAATTGTGCCCAAGGTATCTATTACTATTAGTATTATCTTTGCTTTCTTTTGCTACAGTCATTTTACTTCTATTTGCAGGCCTTTGTATTTTGTTATCTTCTCTTCTCTGTCTCCAGGTACTGCCACATCCACTATCCATTTTTTTTTGGGTCTTTCTTATCGACTATTATCATTACTATCATAGCTGAAAACAAATAATAATTATTTTTTGTGTGGAAATGGCAGAAAATACCAGCCTAGGCTATTAAGAGGAGGCAAAGCTACTCTCAAATCTGCTCAATCCCATTTATTATCCAGTGTGCACAATTAGTGGTGCTGTGAACTCTCATTACTATGAGTAGCAAACCATTTCAGGGAAACACAAATGAGTCATCACAATCTATAATACTATTCATGATAAAAAAAATGACCAAAAGAAGTAATTGGGCCTTTTTTCTCTTTGCTTCTCATCTCTCTCTTCCTTCCCTCCCTCTCTCTCTCCCCCGCCTCTCCCTCCTTCTCTCTCTCTCCCCCTCTCTCTCCCTCCCTCCCTCCCTCTCTCTCCCCCCTCTCTCTCCCTCCCTCTCTTCCTCCCTCCCTCTCTCCCTCCCTCTCTCTCTTCCTTTCTGTCTCTCTCTCCCTCTCTGTCTCTCTCTCTCTCTCCCTCCCACTTTCTCTCTCTCTCTCTCTCTCTCACACACACACACACACACACACAAACCTAAATGAGAAGTGATTTAATGAATCTCTCCACAACTTAAAGAAGAGAAGATTATAAAATACAATGAACAAGAGTATAAATCTTTTGATTCCCCACCATCCAGTCAGAGCTGAAGAAGCTTCTTGGATGAGAAGTGAAAAGTCTTCAAAGAAAAAAAAAACCAAGAAATTTCAGTTGCCTCGTGAAAAAAGTACCTTTGGGAAAACAATGGACAGGATAATCAGAATGTCTGTGTATCCATCTAGGACAGGGGTAGGCAACCTTGGCTCTTTTATGACTGGTGGACTTCAACACCCAGAATTCCTGAGCCAGCCATGCTGAGGGGAAAGGGAGAGGTTTCCATGCTGAGCCATGCTGGCTCAGGAATTCTGGGAGTTGAAGTCCATGAGTCATGAAGGGACCATAGTTTCCCCACGCTGGCTCAGGAATTCTGGGAGTTGAAGTCCACAAGTCATGAAGGCGCCTAGGCCTAGGCCAGGGGTAGGCAACCTTGGCTCTTTTATGACTGGTGGACTTCAAGTCCCAGAATTCCTGAGCCAGCCATGCTGAGGGGAAAGGGAGAGGTTTCCAAGCTGAGGCAGGCTGGCTCAGGAATTCTGGGAGTTGAAGTCCACGAGTCAGAAAGCGGCCCAGGACTAGGCCAGAAGTAGGCAACCTTGGCTCTTTTATGACTGGTGGACTTCAACTCCCAGAATTCCTGAGCCAGCCACGCTGGGGGGAAAGGGAGAGGTTTCCAAGCTGAGCCATGCTGGCTCAGGAATTCTGGGAGTTGAAGTCCACCAGTCATGAAGGTGCCATAGTTTTCGCATGCTGGCTCAGGAATTCTGGGAGTTGAAGTCCACGAGTCATGAAGGGGCCAAAGTTTCCCTTATGCTGGCTCAGGAATTCTGGGAGTTGAAGTCCACGAGTCATGAAGGGGCCAAAGTTTCCCTCATGCTGGCTCAGGAATTCTGGGAGTTGAAGTGCACGAGTCATAAAAGAGCCATGATTGCCTACCCCTGATATAGGATGTCTCTATTCCTTATCTATTTATCCTTAGGCAAACCAAAATTTGATCCCTCATAGATATGGCTATTCTCTTTTTGAGGTTAGTCATCTTATACCTATCTTCCATGCAGCTATTTATTTATCAATCACATTTATTGGCTATCCATCTTACCACAGGGTAGCCAGCCAGATGTTCAGAGTGGATTTGGCATTTTTATCCACTTTCCCCAGGTCCTGCGATCGACTGATGTTTGATGGGGCTACAGATATTATCGCAGGATTGTAAGCTGTTCCGAGCAAAGCTGCCTTATGCAATTGACTGATGGTTAATTTGTCAATTTGAATTATTTTTTAAATAATTAAGGTGGGGTAGAGATAGATAGATAGATAGATAGATAGATAGATAGATATAGATGGATAGATGAATGGATGGATAGATAGATAGATAGATAGATAGATATAGATGGATAGATAGATAGATAGATAGATAGATAGATATA
This sequence comes from Crotalus helleri, assembly GCA_024509115.1. Classification (NCBI taxonomy): domain Eukaryota; kingdom Metazoa; phylum Chordata; class Lepidosauria; order Squamata; family Viperidae; genus Crotalus; species Crotalus helleri. The sequence continues at coordinate 29,211 of JAKSXO010000244.1, forward strand.
GATGGATAGATGAATGGATGGATGGATGGATAGATAGATAGATAGATAGATAGATAGATAGATAGATAGATAGATAGATAGATATAGATGGATAGATGAATGGATGGATAGATAGATAGATAGATAGATATAGATGGATAGATGAATGGATGGATAGATAGATAGATAGATATAGATGGATAGATGAATGATGGATGGATAGATAGATAGATATAGATGGATTGATGAATGATGGATAGATAGATAGATTCATACATACATACATACATACATACATACATACATACATTAAGTAATCTTATTTATAGGATTACTGCCCATCTCTCCAGGAAACTCCAGCAAAGGGAGTCAACTCATTATCCAAAGCAGCTGAAGTCAGGACAAGAAACAAGGGAAGGAAACTGATCGAAGAGAGAAGCAACCTGGAATTAAGGAGAAACTTCCTGACAGTGAGGACAATTAACCAGTGGAACAACTTGCATCCAGAAATTGTGGGTGCTTCATCACTGGAGACTTTGAGAAGAGACTGGACAATCACTTGTCTAAAATGGTATAGGGTCTCCTGTACGCGCAGGGGGTTGGAACTCCAAGGTCCCTTCCAGCTCTGTTCCGACTGACTGAAAAACAGAAAAAGGAGAAGGAGGAGGAGGAGGAGAAGGAGGAGGAGAAGAGGAGAAGGAGAAGAGGAGGAGGAGAGGAGGAGGAGGAGGAGAGGAGGAGGATGAGAAGAAGAAAAAGAAGAAGAAGAAGAAGAGGAGGAGGAGAAGGAGGAGGAGGAGGAGGAGGAGGAGGAGGAGAAGGAGAAGAGGAGGAGGAGAAGGAGGGAGGAGAAAGGAGAAGAAGAAAGAGGAGGAGGAGAGGAGGAGGAGAGGAGGGGAGAGGAGGAGGAAGAGGAGGAGAAGAAGACGAAGAAGAAGAAGAAGAAGAGGAGAAGGAGGAGGAGAGGAGAAGAAGGAGAAAGAGAAAGAGAGGAGGAGAGGAGGAGGAGAGGAGGAGGAGGGGGAGGAGGAGGAGGAGAAGAAGACGAAGAAGAAGAAGAAGAAGAGGAGAAGGAGGAGGAGAAAGAGAAAGAGGAGGAGGAGAGGAGGAGGAGAGGAGGAGGAGGGGGAGGAGGAGGAGAGAAGAAGACGAAGAAGAAGAAGAAGAAGAAGAGGAGGAGGAGGAGGAGAAGGAGAAGTAGAAGTAGAAGGAGAAAGAGGAGGAGGAGAGGAGGAGGAGGAGAGGAGGAGGAGGAGAGGAGGAGGAGGAGAGAAGAAGAAGAAGAGGAGAAGGAGGAGAAGGAGAAGAAGGAGAAAGAGGAGAAGGAGGAGAAGGAGGAGGAGAAAGAGAAGAAGGAGAAAGAGGAGAAGGAGAAAGAGGAGAGGAGGAGGAGGA
>JAKSXO010000244.1:31084-61084 GCA_024509115.1 Crotalus helleri
GACACATTATCAGAAATAGGTTCAGCTGAAGTGTTGCGTTTCAAGAGGAAAGGGTGCGCTCCTTTTTCATTAACACATCAATTTACACGGCTCTGTCGGGCAACCGCACGCCCCTGCGCATAACCGAATTTGCATAATGTGCCAGCCTGTATCTTACGCAAGGTGTGCGCAGGGCAATTCCTCTCGCACTGATAGAGGTCTTTGCATTAACCTTATCGTACACAGAGATGTGGAGAAGTGAACATGGGTGTGATGGCAAATGTTCCCCTCCTATTAAAGAGGGAGCAAATGAGTGCGGGAGTGTGATTGCCACTGTTTCTTCATGCCAGATGCGTCTCGGCTGGGAGGGACGTTTAACGCAACAGTGAGGACCCCTAGTGCAAAAACAGATAACAAGCTAGACCTGGTGTCTGAAAAGAAGAACCTTTGCTTTAATTAGGTGAACAAGGACCCGCTTTTGAAAGAAGATAAGGCAGGGATTTGTAACAGAATAAATTCCACCAGGATGTCAAACTAGCCCAACCCCCTGCTCAAGCAGGAAACCTTTACAGAAATAAAGAGTGGACAGAGTTGGAAGGGACCTTGGAGGTCAAATAGTCCAACCCCCTGCTCAAGCAGGAATAGCCAACACTCCAGAAGACATGCTTAAGATACCGAAGGATCTGGACAGACTTGAACACTGTGCGCTATCTAACAAAATGAAATTCAATGGTGAAAAAAATAAGGTTCTACCATTTTAGGCAAGAGAAACCAAATGTAACAGGTATAGTATAGGGGGTACCTTACTCAAGAATAGTAACTGTGAAAGGATCTTGGAGTCCTAGTGGACAATCACCTAAATATGAGCCAGCAGTGTGCTGCAGTTGCCAAAAAAGCCAACACAGTGCTAGGCTGCATTAACAGAGGGATAGAATCAAGATCACATGAAGTATTAATACCACTTTACAATACTTTGGTAAGGCCACACTTGGAATACTGCATCCAGTTTCTGGTCACCACGATGTAAAAAAGATGTTGAGACTCTAGAAAGAGTGCAAAGAAGAGCAACAAAGATGATCAGGGGACTGGAGGCTAAAACATACAAGGAACGGCTGCTGGAATTGGATATGTCTAGTTTAATGAAGAGAAGGACGAGGGGGGACAGGATAGCAGCCTTCCAGTATCTCAGGGGCCTGCCACAAAGAAGAGGGAGTCAAGCTACTCTCCAAAGCCCCTGAACGCAGGACAAGAAGCAAGGGATGGAAACTCATCAAGGAGAGAAGCAACCATAGAACCAAGGCGAAACTTCCTTACAGAGAGAACAATTAACCAGTGGAACAACCTGCCTCCAGAAGCGGTGAAGGCTCCAACACTGGAAGTTTTTAAGAAGAGACTGGACAGCCATTTGTCCAAAATGGTATAGGGTTTCCTGCCTGAGCAGGGGGTTGGACTAGACCACCTCCAAGGTCCCTTCCAACTTTACTATTATTATTGTTATTGTTATTGTTGTTCTTATTATTATTACCTTTACAGAAATACAGATGACAGAGTTTGGAAGGGACCTTGGAGGTCAACTAGTCCAACCCCCTGCTCAAGCAGGAGACCCTATACCATTTCAGACAGATGGCTGTCCAGTCTATTCTTAAAAACTTTCCAGTGTTGCAGCATTCACAATTTTGGGAGGCAGGTTGTTCCACTGATTAATTGTTCTCACTGTCAGAAGTTTCTCCTTAGTTCTAGGTTGTTTCTGTCCTTGATTAGTTTCCGTCCCTTGCTTCTTGTCCTGCCTTCAGGTGCTTTGGAGAACAGCTTGACTCCCTCTTCTTTGTGGGCAGCCCCCTGAGATATTGGAAGAATTGCTATCATGTCCCCCACTGGTCCTTCTCTTCGTTAAACTAGACATACCCAATTCCTGCAATTGGTTCTTTATATGTTTTAGCCCCCAGTTCCCTAATTATCTTCGTCGCCCCTTCAGGGAGTTGGGGGGAAAGGGGTGAATTTGGAGGGGTTATTTTTACACTAACCCAGTTATAAAGATGGCCAGAGAATGTGGGTTTACGACTTCTGAGATTCCTGGCCTTCAACGGAATTGCCAAGGAAGAGAGAGTGGGGGCTTTTTAAACTGCATACCGAACCTGATTACAGAATTAATCAGTTGTCTAGTTTAATCCAACTGAGGGATGGGTTCCTATCTGATAGGTTGGAGAGAAGGTGGGGGTGAGCAAATTGCCAAGGTTAAATTAAACAAGCTTAGAGCGTTGTGCCAATCACAAGATCATTAACTGAATCGGTTAAATCTGTTGTGTGAACGTTCCCCTAAGGATGATTTTTGTTGCTGTTGTTGTTGTTGTTGTTGTATGTTGTTGTTGTTGTTCTCTTCTTCTTCTTCTTCTTTCTTCTTCTTCTTCTTCTTCTCCTCCTCCTCCTCCTCCTCCATTCCTCTCTCCATTCCTCTTCTCCTTTCCTCTTCCTTCCTCCTCTCCTCTCTTCCTCCTCCTTCTCCTCCTCATCCTCCTCTCCTCCTCCTCCCTCCTCTCCTCCTCCTGTTTTTCAGTCAATCGGAATAGAGCTGGAAGGGACCTTGGAGGTCATCTAGTCTAACCCCCTGCTCATACAGGAGAACTTATATCATTTCAGACAAGTGGACTGTCCAGTCTCTTCTCAAAAGCCTCCAGGGATGGAGCACCGACAATTTGTTGTTGTTGTTGTAGTTGTTGTTGGTCGTGGGAACCATTTTGATAGCTTAACCTAACCAATAGGAATATCAGGAAAACTCAATTTACTGCCACCTATGTCTTCATCTGGCTTTAATTTTTCTAAGGTGTTTCAATTTAAACCCAACAATTTTAATAAACAGGGTGGCTAGATTTCATGAAGTTGATAAACTGAAGTGACGTGGAAGAGAGACGGGATAAGATGTTGGCCTTAGGAACACCACATTTCATGACTGCATAGCTTATTTCATCCTGTTCAAGGTTGGGAGGAATGCACAACAACTCAACAGGGAGGAAACTTCATTAGAAGGCAATAAAATAAAGAGAAGCACCAAAGGAGAGCAGCAGCCTGTTCCACTGTTTATTATTTTATTAGATTTTGATGTGGCCCAACTCCAAAGCAACTTTGCATGGCTTCCAATTTAAAACAAACAACAATAAAAACATTTAATACACAGTATTAAAAAACAACTTCTGCACAACTATACGTTATATGTACAAAAATGCATCTAACAAAAGCACGTCTACCCCCTACCTCAAGGCAAGGGATTATCTGACATCATCATCATCATCATTATTATTATTATTGATGATCATCGCACAGTCAGCCAGATGTTCAGACTGGATTTGGCCTTTGTTGTCTACCTATCGAGTCCTTCCCAAGGACCTGGAATAGGCAGATGTGGATGTTTGATGGTATTACAGATCTCGTCGCAGGATGGAAGCAGTTCCTAGTAAGGCTGCCTTTTGCAATTGAGCTAATAGCGAATTTGTCAATGCCAATGGTGCTCCAGTTGTTTTGGAATTGCACCTAAGGAGCCTATGACTATTGGTACTACCCTAAGGCTGCCTTTTGCAATTGACTAATGGCAAATTTGTCAATGCCAATGATGGTGTTCAAGTGGTGCTCCAGTTGTTTTGGGATTGCATAGGTGCCTATGGCAGATAGAGTCTGTCAATGTCACTGCATGGATGAAGGGCATGATTCATTGTCATTATTTTTCTGTTCTTCTTCTTCTTCTTCTTCTTCTTCTTCTTCTTCTTCTTCTTCTTCTTCTTCTTCTTCTTCTTCTTCTTCTTCTTCTTCTTCTTCTTCTTCTTATCATCACTATCATTATTATCATTATTATTATTTGCCAGAAGTCTATCATCTATCTGCCATCTGCCATCTATCTGTCATCAACCATCCACCCATCTCATTAGGAATTTTTTCAAGAAGCAAGTGGACTTTCTTGTTCTTTCCTTTGAAGAGGTTTCGCTTCTCATCCAAGAAGCTTCTTCAGCTCTGACTGGATGGTGGAGAGTTGGAAGGATTTATACTCCTTGCCGACAGCTGGTCTATTTGCCTCCTTTTAGAGAGTCATTGAGGCCACCTGGAGGTTTGACCTGTGTCCTCAGGGACATCTGAATGGTGCAAATGGGGGGTGGAGCCTTCTTGGGACTGCTGAAAGGACCGTGGTGTAGACTGGAGATAAATGGTGTTGTATCCCTCCCCCTTTGTTCAGTTATTGACCCAGATGGCCTCTTGGACCCCTCTTTCAAACCAGTAGTCCTCTCTGTCCAAAATGTGGACTTTGCTGTCTTCAAAAGAGCGGCCTTTGTCTTTTAAATGGCAGAAGGACTACTGACTCTTGTCCTGATCGCTTTGTTCTCCTATGTTGTCTTATGCGTTAATGAAGTATCCATTCCCCCACCATCCCTGTCAGAGCTGAAGAAGCTTCTTGGATGAGAAGCAAAACGTCTTCAAAGAAAAAACAAGAAAGTCCAAATGCCTTGTGGAAAAAAGCATCTTTGGGGGCACCAGGACCTGGTTGACTGTGAATCTCCATAGTACCTCTCATTAGCACGTTAATGATAAAATGGGTATTCATTATTATTTTAGCAAGTGGGTAAGAAATAACTCACTTTTGCTTTGTAGTCCTCTAGATATTTGGTTTCTAACGTCCCCTAATATTATGGGTTCTTCAATTAACCACAGTTGACATCCTGTAATTGCAGAAATTACATTCTCTGTCTCTTTCTCTCTGTGTGCATATGAATAATTATTTAACCTACATTTCGGCAGGGGTGTTTGTGTTTGTGAAAGATCCTTTGCCTTAGTGGCCAAAATTGTGGAAACTTTTTGGGAAAAGTGTATTTTGGAGGTTGGATGGCTAACAATACCAACTACTTTTGTTTTGCAGTAGTACGATAAAATTATATATCAATGGAAAGATAATTTAATCAAGAATGTAATGCAACATGGTTAGTTCAATTATCTGTACTGTATTCTATGAAAAGCTATAGCCAAATAACCAGAAAAAGGAAGCACAACTTGCTTAGGTTGATCTCAGGTAGCTTTCCTTCATCTGTATTGTAGCCAATGAGCGTGAGTATTTAGAGAGCCAATCAGGTATCATCTTGTTTTGGCCATGAGCCAGTCAGGTCACAGTAGGATCCAGTTATGGATGTCACGAATTGAAGCTGAGAGGAGGACATTTGTCAGTGTGTTATGTGATCACTATCAAGTTGGTTGGGTTTTTTGTGTTCTTTCCTTTAGTGAGCTTATAAAACATAATAAAATTAAAGTCATGGTACAAGGACTTGACTAGTCGCCCAGAAAGCAATGTAAAATAGTATTATTGAGTGAACAAGGCGACAGTTATAAAGAAATTAGAAGAAAAATGGGTGGAAACTTAACCAAAGGTGGCATTTCTACTGTACACTTTTCCCAAAAGGTTTCCACAATTTTGGCCACTCCTGTACATTTCCAACACAAATCTGAGACTGATTGGAAAGTTCTAGGTAGCCCCAGACAGGGATAATTACGATAAAACTTTGTAGCTTGCATCAAATAATCCTTTGAGGACGTTTCCGCATAAATATTTTCACCATCCTTCTGAGACTGTAGTGGAAATTACTCTCTCCCATTTCTATTTAATCACATTTATTTCATTATCGTCTGCTTGTGTTTAAATATTTTTATACTTTTAGATGATCATCCTTTCAGAAGCATAAAAAATTAATATTTTCCCCTCCAAAGAGAATTCTATTTATTTCTATTCCCGTTGACCATTTTCTGTATGGAACTCTTCATTTGCAAAAAAAAATAATAAAAATCAAATAAAAAAAATGGGGGAAAAAAGGGGGGGGGAATTTAAGCTCCTATTTATACGCTTTATTTGACTATAGGAAAATATAAATTGAGCTAAACATTAACTATTTATTGTCCTGTCATTTATGCCCAGCTTTCCGAGAACACTCGGAGGAAGCTCCTAATTAATCCGTGTCTTTATTTTCCCCTTAATTTTGCCAATGAAACCAAATCTGATGGTTTTTCTAACTTGCTTCTTTGTGCAGATTAAATCCAGTCTTCTTGACAATATCTGTATCAGATTTTCCACAATCTGGATTCTCTCTAAATATGCGAAGTTCAGTCCCAATATTCACAAACTGGCCATTTTTTGTGCTCATATGTTACTACAGGTAGTTCTGTAATGAGTCCAAAAACTTCTGTCATTAATGAAGATACGGAAGAGTACTGGGCCTAAGATGGAACTGTGGGAAGTCAGCACACTCCCCCCCCCCCGAGAACATGCAGTATCAAATATATCATTCTCTTTACCATAATTAGGTCTTAATATTCCTAACAAAAACAATTCCGGTTTAAATTCTATCTGTATTTTCATCATCTTTTCCAACCATCTATGAATCTTAGACCAGTATTTCTTAGCATTAGGGCATATCCCACCAGGCATGGTAATAAGTGCCTGGCTGTTGTTTACATTTCCAGCAAGTATCCGAAACATTTTTAAACATTTTCGCTAAGCGAACTGGTGTCATATGCCATCTGTAAAACATCTTGTATAAGTTTTCTTTACAGGCTACTGCTTTTGTAAGCTTAATATTTTTATCCCAAAGTTTTTGCCAGTCTTCCAAATCTATAGAATATCCAAACTTCTTTGCCCATACTATCATTGTTTCTTTCACTTGTTCTTCTTCCATCTTCCAGTTTAAAAGAAATTTATAGGGTTTCTGAATCAAATTCTCATCTGTTTTTAACAAAATTTTATCTAATGGAGTCTGTTCTTTATAAAATCCTGTTGATTTTATATCTTTTTTGTATCTTGTTTGAATTTGCAACATACGACACCATGTCAAGTCAATACCTTGTAGTTGAAGAGTTTCCCTCTTCATACCAAAAGTATCTTTATAACTAACCAGTTTATCATAGTTAATCAGGTTTGGATAAGCAAATGCTTCCATTGTTGAAAGCCACTCAGGTATTTTCATATATATTTTATGTTTGATTTTCTCCCGTTCTGAAAGTAGTACGTTTCTTATCGCATGATTTTGAAAGTATTTATGTGCTTTAGTTTTCTCATACCATATAAAAGCATGCCAACCTAGTTGAAGATCATATCCCTCTAAATAAAGCAATCTTTTATTTCTCAATACAATCCATTCTTTAAGCCAAAGCAGAATAGCTGCTTGATATTAAAGTCTCCAATCTGGAAAGTCCAAAGCCCCCTCTATCCTTAGAATCTTGTAACAATTTACATTTGATTCTAGCTTTCTTTCTTTGCCATATAAATCTTAGAATCATTGCATTTAGATCATCAAAAAAAAATCTTAGTGAGTTTAACAGGAACTGTTTGGAATAGAAAAATTAGCTTTGGTAAAATGTTCATCTTAGCCATCGCTATTCTTCCTAAGAGTGATAATTGAAGATTTTCCCACTTTTCCAGATCTAATTTTATTTGTTTCATTAATCTCTCATAGTTATCTTCTTTTAATGTAGTATATTTTGCAGTTAAATAAATGCCCAAATATTTGTACTTTTTTTAACTATTTGAAGGTTTGTCATTTTAGCAAGTTGAATTTTCTGTTTATGCTGTTAGGTTATTTGCTAATACTTTAGTCTTTTCCCTATTTATTTTCAGTCCAGCCACTTCTCCAAATTTCTCAATTTTCTGCAAGAGTTTATCGGCTGTTTCCAATGGCTCCTCTAAAATGAAAACCAAGTCATCCGCAAAGCCCTGTAGTTTATATTTCTGGTCTTTAATCTCCAGACTTTTTAATTTCTGTATCTTGTCTAATATTTCTTGCCAGTACCTCTAATGTAAGAATAAATAACAGGGGAGACAGTGGACATCCCTGTCTGGTGCCTTTTTAAACCTCTAATCCATCTGTATAATCTCCATTTAAAAGTATTCTTGCTGTTTGTTTCTGGTAAATTGCTTGAATTGCTTTGTTAAAATTTTCAATATTTTGGGAAATATTTAAAAGACAGAATATATTTCCTCTAAAGGATTTTAAAGGCAGAAATCAACTCCCCCCCCAAGTCTCTCTGTCCCAAACAGAAACCAAGTCTGCAGAAATGCAGATGTGATAATCTTGTCAGAAAGACTGGAATCAGGAAATTGGGCTTAGGAAGAAAGATCCCTAGAATCAACACCAAAAATCTAAGAGTCATGAGCCACAGCACAGGGAAGCAGGATATGACCCTTGGAACATAATAGAATGAACCCACCACCATGAGAATACAAGAAAGGCACATTCAGACCCAGGTCAGAGTTCATGCCACAGGAACAACTCAAAACAAAAGGCTCCAGAGGGTATAAAACCCACTCCCTACGTGCTCACTCTCTCTTTTCTTCCTGAGCCATCTTTCTGTCTGGCTCTCCTCTTCAATAAACTGCAACCTTTCTTTCTAAAGCAGTCACCATGTTGTTTATTCCCGGCTTGGACTGAACCCTGATGAAGACTTTTCCTTCAAAAGAACCTTGTGGTACCCTACTACTTACTTCTCTCCATATGGTTGTAGTGCTGTTGAGGACTACTCATTGAGTACGGTTTGTCAGCCAGGTACAGATACATCTGATGGCGTTCTTAAGCAAATCACTGCAGTTATTAAATTAGCCACACGGTTGTTAAATGAATTGGGCTTTCCCATTCTGACTTTGCTTGTCAGAAGTTTGGAAAAGGTCCAGGGTTCAAGTCCCTGTTCCAGGGTTCAAGTCCCTGTTCAGGCGCCTTTTCTAATAATTTGTATATAAATTTTAATATTTTATAGATTGTACTTTTTTATATCTTTTTTCTTCTTTCTCTTTTTTTTCCTTTTTATTATCTTTTTTTTTCTTTCAAGTATTTTTTCCTTTTAATACGTATGCTTTTTTTTACATATATTTTATTGTTAATTACTTTATAAATTGTTTATGTAAGGTATTTAGATATATTTATGATTTATATTTTTTCATTTTTTTTAAGATTCTTAAAATATTTTAATTAAGCCTATACTCAGCTCTAGGAAGATTGGGGGGGATGGAGAGGGAGGGTTGGGGTGGGTGGGTGAGGGTTGTTTTTTTTTTGTTTTCTTTGCTTTTTGTAAAAATATCTAAAAATTTTCAATTAAAAAAAAGAAGTTTGGAAAAGGGGAAATCACATGATCCTGGGACACAGCAAAGGGTCACGAATATGAAAAAAGAACAGTCATAAGTCCCATTTTTCAATGCCGTTGTAGCTTTGAACGGTCACTAAATGAATGGTTGCGAGTCCAGGATTACCTTAAATCGGAGAATTTGAAGCCAACTCCTATGAGGAGAGAAGAAAGAATCTAGAAAGAGTGCAGAGAAGAGCAACAAAGATGATTTGAGGACTGGAGGCTAAAACATATAAGGAACGGTTGCTGGAATTGGGGATGTCTAGTTTAATGAAGAGAAGGATGAGGGGGGACAGGATAGCAGCCTTCCAATATCTCAGGGGCTGCCCCAAAGAAGAGGGAGTCAAGCTATTCTCCAAAGTCCCTGAAAGCAGGACAAGAAGCAACGGGTGGAAACTAATCAAGGAGAGAAGCAACCTAGAACTAAGGAGAAATTTCCTGACAGTCAGAACAATTAACCAGTGGAACAACCTGCCTCCAGAAGCTGTGAATGCTTCAACACTGGAGGTTTTTAAGAAGAGACTGGACAGCCAGTCTGAGCTTGGTTGTTTTCTTGCAGATGTTTCATTACCCATACTAGGTAAGATCATCAGAGCTAGAAGGGAGTAGGGTTTGTGGAGTGATGGAGGAGGATGTACTTGGTGGTCTCTGAGCTGGGTTGCTTTTCTTGTAGACATTTCATTATCCAGCTAAGTAACCTCATCAGTGTGAGGAGGAGGAGGAGGAGGAGGAGGAGGAGGAGACTACTGTTGGGTCCTTGCTGCTTTCTGAGCTTGCAGATGTTTCATTACATAAACTAGGTATCATCAGTGCTAGAAGGGAGTAGGGCTTGTGGAATGATAGAAGAGGAGGAGGAGGAGGAGGAGGAGGAGGAGGAGGAGAAGAAGAAGAAGAAGAAGAAGAAGAAGAAGAAGAAGAAGAAGAAGAAGAAGAAGAAGAAGAAGAAGAAGAAGAAGAAGAAGAAGAAGGTGGTCCTTGGTGCTTTCTGAGATTGGTTGCTTTCTTGGAGACGTTTCATGACCCAAACTAGGTAACATCATCAGTATTAGTAGAGAGGACCAAGGACCCCCTTATATTCTCAATAAGTTACTTAGAGATATACAAGGGATGAGGGCACTCAAGGAGCAGGACTTAGTTCAGTTGTGGCTATGTAGAGATTCTAGGCTGACCCTTCTTTTAATGCTACCATCAGATTCTGCCACTCCCTTACACCACGGCCTTAATGTTATTATAGAATAGCAGATTCTGGTTCGTGGTTGGAAGAAACGTGCCTATTGATTAAATTTATATTCTACCCTTCTCATTGATAAGGTGACTCCGGGTTAACAGCAGTGAAATGATGCTGCTGGTGGTAATGATAATGATGTCATCCATCCAGTCATGTGCAACTCTCGGCAATTCTATGGGCCTGGGTCTCTCTCCATCTTCTGATCTTTCAAGCAGTGGAAACAGAAATATAAGGACAATTGATATTAAGAAAAGCTGTAAAAAAAATCCAGAGTGAGGAGATGATGCCGTATGCTGATATCTGCAAAATGGCCTTAATTATTGGATGATTTCCAAAGCACCACAAAGCAAGGCAAGAAACAACAGTTGGAAACTGATCAAAGAGAGAAGCAACATGGAATTAAGGAGAACCTTCCTAACAGGGAAGACAATCAACCAGTGGAACAGCTTGCCCCCAGAAATCGTGGGCACTCCATCACTGGAGATTTTTAAGAAGAGGCTAGGCAGTCACCTGTCCGAGATGGTGTAGGTTCTAATGCTTGCACAGGGGGCTGGACTAGAAGACCTCCAAGGTCCCTTCCATCTCTCTCTTCTCTTCTCTTCTCTTCTCTTCTCTTCTCTTCTCTTCTCTTCTCTTCTCTTCTCTTCTCTTCTCTTCTCTGCTCTGCTCTGCTCTGCTCTGCTCTACTCTACTCTACTCTACTCCTGTTCTATTCTATTCTATTCTATTCTATTCTATTCTATTCTATTCTATTCTATTCTATTCTATTCTATTCTATTCTATTCTATTCTATTCTATTCTATTCTATCTCTAGTCTATTCTATTTTCTATCTATATTTGTTCTATTCTATTCTATTCTATTCTATTCTATTCTATTCTATTCTATTCTATTCTATTCTATTCTATTCTATTCCATTCCATTCCATTCCATTCCATTCCATTCCATTCCATTCTATTCTATTCTATTCTATTCTATTCTATTCTATTCTATTCTATTCTATTCTATTCTATTCTATTCTATTCTATTCTATTCTATTCTATTCTTCTATGCTCTAATTCACTGACAACTTTTCTTGGCAATCCTGAGGAATTCTTCCGTTAAGGAAGATTTTGAATCATGGCTCTGTCTGTCTATTCATTTTACTCCTAATTTGCCCAAGAAAAAAAAGTTATTAAACAAAGCAACACAAAATATTCATTTTAGACTTGGTTCCCATCAAATGAATAAGTAAGCATGGAATCCAGATGTTGTTTTAAATAATTATAGTCTGCTGATTCATATTGCCAATCTTGGTAATTAAATACAGAGATTAAATACATTCATTCAATAGCCCCATCTGACTCCAAACAACTAAAATCCTAGTTCTTCCTCTCTTTCTCCTTATGTGTTTCATTCTGAGTTAATTGATATAGAACATCCCTGTCCCCGGCAAAATAAAAACTATAGGGCTATCAGTGCATGTAACATAGATGTGTGTGCGGACAAGAATATCAACCTTGCTGTCAAGCAAAATCAAGCTTCTAACAGCGAGTGTCACACAAAGTGCACTAACCAAATAGGTAGTAAGACAATAGGGGAACTCGGGCACCACACAGGTTATGTAGAAAGTAAGCACAGGGTCAGTCATAAAGGACTCAAATGTCTATACACCAATGCACAGAGTATGAACAGCAAACAGGGTGAACTAGAAATTCAGGTTAATGAGGGCAGATATGATATTGTTGCCATAACGGAAACATGGTGGGATGAAACCCACAAATGGAACACACAGCTAGAGGGATTTAAATTATTTAAAAGAAACAGACCAAATAAAAGAGGAGGCAGAGTTGCTCTATATGTAAGAAATAACTACATCTCTACAGAAATAGAGCACAACAACGATGAAAACTGTCTTGAATGCATTTGGGTCAATATAAAAGGGGAAAAATGACCATAGGTGTATACTACAGGCCACCTAACCAAACAGAGGAAATAGATGAACTTTTTGCTAGTCAGCTAACTAAGATATGTAGGAACCACATCACAATAGTAATGGGGGATTTTAACTACCCTGACATCAACTGGGAGACAAACTCTGCACCAAGTGGAAGATCAAACAGATTCCTTGCAAACCTAGCAGACAATTTTGTCTCCCAAAAAATAGAGAAGGGAACTAAGGGATTAGCCATTTTGGATCTAATTCTCATTAACAGTGATGAAATGATAGAAGGTGTATAAGCCACAGGAACCTTGGGAGGAAGTGATCATGCAATATTGGAATTCAACACTATGGAAGCACAAGCACTAGAACACAGTCAAACTAGAGTCTTGGACTTTAAGAGAGCTAATTTCAATAAACTTAGAGAGGGCTTGGGAAGGATTCCATGGATGAGAATCCTCAAGGGGAAAACAACTCAAGGTGCTTGGGAAATTTTGAAAAGTGAGATAATAAAAGCCCAGTCCAGTACAATACCAACAAAGAGAAAAAATAACAGCTCTCAAAAGAAACCAGCATGGCTGCATAAAGAACTCTCTGATAAATTGAAAGATAAAAAGGACAAGTATAGAAAGTGGAAAGAGGGGCACATAACTAAGTCAGAATATCAGCAAATAGCCCGAGCCTGCAAAGATGAAGTGAGGAAAGCTAAGGCTCAAAATGAACTAAGGTTTGCGACCAAAGTCAAAAATAACAAAAAAAGCTTCTTTCAACATGTAAAAAACAAGAAAAAAGTGAAGGAAACGATTGGTCCATTAGTGGGGGAAAGTGGCAAGAAGGTGACAAGCAACAGGGAGAAAGCAGAACTATTTAACTCATTTTTTGCATCTGTCTTTACACAAAGGGAAAAAACAGACCAACCTACAAAAAATAGTGCCATAAAAAACAGAATAGAAATGCAAGTTAAGATAGGCAAGAAAATGGTGAGGACCTGTCCAGCCTAGACGAGTTCAAATCACCAGGACCAGATGGATTACACCCCAGGGTTCTCAAGGAACTGGCAGATGTGATCTCAGAACCATTGAACTATATTTTTCAAAGATCCTGGAGTACTGGGGAACTACCGGAGGACTGGAAAAGAGCTGATGTAGTTCCCATCTTCAAAAAAGGAAAAAAAATGGACCCAGGAAATTACAGACCTATCAGCCTGACCTCAATACCTGAAAAGATTCTGGAAAAGATAATCAAACAACGAATCAGCGAACACCTAGAGGCAAACAAAGTCATTACTAAAAGCCAACATGGGTTTGTCAAAAACAGATCATGCCAGACAAATCTTATTGCATTCTTTGACCAAGTGACAAAATTAGTGGATCAGAGGAATGCTGTGGATATAATTTACTTGGACTTCAGTAAGGCATTTGATAAAGTAGATCACAACCTACTACTTGATAGGATAGAAAAAGGTGGGTTAGACAGCATCACCACCATATGGATACATAGCTGGCTGACCGGCCGTACTCAGCATGTGGTCCTCAACGGAACTGCATCTACATGGAGGGAAGTGTGTAGTGGGGTGCCCCAGGGCTCTGTTCTGGGCCCAGTGCTCTTCAACATCTTCATCAACGATTTGGAAGAGGGGATAGATGGGGAACTTATCAAATTTGTAGATGATACCAAGCTGGCAGGTATAGCCAACACTCCAGAAGACAGGCTTAGGATACAGAAAGATCTGGACAGACATGAACACTGGGCACTATCTAACAAAATGAAATTCAATGGTGAAAAAAGTAAGGTTCTATATCTAGGCAAGAAAAACCAAACTGTACAGGTATAGTATACGGGGTACCTTGCTCAATGGTAGTAACTGTGAGAGGGACCTCAGAGTCCTAGTGGACAATCACTTAAATATGAGCCAGCAGTATGCTGCAGCTGCCAAAAAGGCCAACACAGTGCTAGGCTGCATTAACAGAGGGACACAATCAAGATCACGGGAAGGGTTAATACCACTTTACAAGGCCTTGGTAAGGCCACACTTGGAATACGGCATCCAGTTTTGGTCACCACAATGTAAAAAAGATGTTGAGACTCTAGAAACAGTACAGAGAAGAGCAACAAAGATGATCAGGGGACTGGAGGCTAAAACTTACAAGGAAGAATTGCTGGAATTGGGTCTGCCTAGTTTAATGAAGAGAAGGACGAGGGGGGACATGATAGCAGTGTTCCAGTATCTCAGGGGCTGCCCCAAAGAAGAGGGAGTCAAGCTGTTCTCCAAAGCCCCTGAAGGCAGGACAAGAAGCAATGGATGGAAACTAATCAAGGAGAGAAGCAACCTAGAACTAAGGAGAAACTTCCTGACAGTGAGAACAATTAACCAGTGGAACAACCTGCCTCCAGAAGTGGTGAATGCTCCAACACTGGAAGTTTTAAAGAAGAGACTGGACAGCCATTTGTCTGAAATGGTATAGGGTTTCCTGCCTGAGCAGGGGGTTGGACTAGATGACCTCCAAGGTCCCTTCCAACTTTATTATTATTATTATGGATCATCGCACAGTCAGCCAGATGTTCAGATTGGATTTGGCATTTTGTCTACCTATCAAGTCCTTACCCAGGACCTGGGATAGGGAGATGTGGATGTTTGATGGTATTACAGGTATCGTCGCAGGATGGAAGCAGTTCCTAATAAGGCCGCCTTTTGCAATTGACTAATAGCGAATTTGTCAATGCCAATGGTGTTCAAGTGGTGCTCCAGTTGTTTTGGGATGGCACCCAAGGAGCCTATTACTATTGGTACTACCCTTGCTTGCTTTTGCCATAGTCTTTCTATTTCTATTATTATTATTATGACCTCCAAGGTCCCTTCCAACTTTACTACTACTACTACTACTACTACTACTACTACTACTACTACTACTACTATTATTATTATTATTATTATTATCCGACTTTTCTCTGAACACTAATTTAGAATGCCATCAGGATTACAAAATCAAGGGTCCGACAGTCATTTTGCTGCTGTAATCGATTCAAATTTACTTCAGGGAATCCTAAAATATGTCTATGTCTATTTCTAGGTCTATTATTATTATTGTTGTTGTTGTTGTTGTTGTTATACTACACAGAGTATCCTACAGTCATCTAATCAAGAGGTGATAAGGACCCAGGTTTTCTGACCAGGTGACATGCTGCAGAAATGGTCTCACTCCATCGAGCATAAAAAAGATGTTTCAACTTCTCGAGGTGGATATCTGAAAGGATTCTTCAAGGAATATCGGAAAGCTTTTGCGAAGTGCCCTCTTCTCATACGGTTTAGTGCCCTGTTCTTTTGGATGGCTCCTCTCATCAATTCTGCATCCGTCCAAAGCCTTATTTGGCACACTTGGCATGTGCTCAGCAATTTAAACTTCCTCCATCTCTACAAAACGAAGAGCAATTAGCGCTGCCAAAGAATCTGCAAAAATAACCTTTTTATTTCCCGAAGACGCTCGCACTCGTAAATGCCATCCTTCATGCCGAATCTCAACAATATCCACTAAATGACGGGATGGGAAGAGGGTGGGCGAAGGGAGAGGAGGGTGAAAACAGCTCAACTGGCATCAGCGCCATTCAGGCTGGCAGAATGTCTCTAATAGCAGAAAACGCTTAGGAGTCCTAAATTATCCCTTTTATAACGGCGCTGCTTAGCGTCGGTTTTCGATGGCAGCAGCGTTTTCTGAATAGCTGGAACTGAGAAGTAGGCCAGTGGAAGGATCTCAGTTTGTTGGAATGCTAAGAGGTTGACTGAACATCCTAAAGACGGTTTTCCAAAGGCAACTGGACATTCTTGGTCTTTTTTTTTTCATAGAATAGAATAGAATAGAATAGAAAAGAAAATATGGAATGGAATGGAATATAAAATATGATTAGAATAGAATAGAATAGAATAGAATAGAATAGAATAGAATAGAATAGAATAAAATCAGAATAGAATAGAATAGAATAGAATAGAATAGAATAGAATAGAATAGAATAGAATAGAATAGAAAATATGGAATGGAATGGAATAGAAAATATGAATAGAATAGAATAGAATAGAATAAAAAATAGGGTATGGAATGGAATATAAAATATGATTAGAATAGAATAGAATAGAATCAGAATAGAATAGAATAGAATAGAATAGAATAGAATAGAATAGAATAGAATAGAATAGAATAGAATAGAATAGAGCTGGAAGGGATCTTGGAGGTCTTCTAGTCCAGCCACCTGGTCAAGCAGGAGAACCTATACCATCTCAGACAAGTGACTGTCCAGTCTCTTCTTAAAAATCTCCGGTGATGGAACGCCCACGATTTCTGGAGGCAACTTCTGTTCCACTGCTTAATTGTCCTCACTGTCAGGTATTAACTGTTGGTGCTTATGCCATGTTTTACTCTGGCATTTTTTTAATTTTTTAGTTTATGACCATCTATCATCCGTCTGTCTATCCGTCTCTCTCTCTCTCTCTCTCTCTCTCTCTCTCTCTCTCTCTCTCTCTCTCTTTCTCTCTCTCTCTCTCTCTCTTGCATCTATCTTTCCGTTTCCTATTTCTAGCTCTTTATCATCTCTTTTCCTCCCATCTATCTTTCTGTTATATCTCTTTGTCATCTCTATCTGTCATGTATCTTTCTCTATCTATCTCTATTTCCTCTACCTTTCTCTATCTCTCTACTTCTATCTCTTTATCTAAGGAGAAACTTCTTGACAGTGAGAACAATTAACCAGTGGAACAACCTGCCTCCAGAAGTGGTAAATGCTCCAACACTGGAAGTTTTTAAGAAGAGACTGGACGGCCATCTGTCTGAAATGGTATAGGGTTTCCCGCCTGAGCAGGGGGTTGGACTAGATGACCTCCAAGGTCCCTTCCAACTCTATTATTATTATTGTTGTTGTTGTTGTTATTATTATTATTATCTCTCTTTCATTCCTCTTTCTATTTGCTACCTCTTTCTATAATCTATATGTATATCCATTCTCTCTCTTTTTCTTTTTCTGCTATCTATTATCTTTCTATCATCTCTATCCTCTCTCTCTTACACACACTCATGTCTCCTTTTGCTATCCCTCTATCATCTCCCTCTCATTCCTCTCACTCCCTCTCTCCCTTACCCTCTCTCCTTCCCTCCCTCCCTCCCTCCCTCCCTCCCTCCCTCCCTTCCTTCCTTCCTTCCTTCCTTCCTTCCTTCCTTCCTTCCTTCCTTCCTTCGAATTAATGTTTGATTGAACTCCAGTTCTCCAGTTTGGCTCTTCAGGTTTTCTAAGTAAATGTGGATATGCATTAACAAGTATAAGAAGAAGACAGAGCCATTAAGCTTCCACTAATCTCAACAATACCGGTGAGGCAATAACAACTTCCACCCCAGTAGAGTCCCATGTGTTCAATCACCTCCTTACAGCAGTATGTGGTGTCAGCTACATCTTTTGGTCCAACATTATTTAGGAGAGGGGTTGCACCTTCTTTGGAATTGCCATCGTTGATGGTAAAGTCACATCATCCAAAATTCCCAGGTCCAATGATCAGGTAACCATCCTGTTTAGGGAAGCTGCAGGATTATGTCCTTGTAGCCACACAACAATTTGTTGATGGGTTTCTTCCTCTTCCTCCTCTTTCTCCTTCTTTTTCTCCTCTTCCTCCTCCTCCTCCTCCTTCATCTCCTCCTCCTCTTCCCCTCCTCCTCCTCCTCCTCTTCCCCTCCTCCTCCTCCTCCTCCTCCTCCTCCTCTTCTTCTTCTTCTTCTTCTTCTCCTCCTCCTCCTCCTCTTCTCCTCCTCCTCCTCCTCCTCCTCTTCCTCTTCCTCTTCTTCTTCTTCTTCTTCTTCTTCTTCTTCTTCTTCTTCTTCTTCTTCTTCTTCTCCTTCTCCCCCTCCCCCTCCCCCTCCTCCTCCTCCTCCTCCTTCTCCTCCTCCTCCTCTTCTTCCTTAGATGTCAAGCATTTCAAGTTCTGATTCTTCCACTTCTGGTGGCCTCAACCATTGTTGTCTGATGCCTTTCCATCTTCCTCTGGGTCTGCCTTGTGCTCTTTGACCTTCTCCTCTTTTTTGCATCTGCTTTGTATGGTATAGACCTCCCACGACACCCTCTCTGGAGGAGCAAACCACTTAACCTGCTGCCTTTGTATATAGTTGAACATTGGTCCTGTTCCAATTCTTTCTCTTACCCTTTCAGTTGGTGAGTAAGGAGTAGAGATTGCTTCTTGTGATTCATTTTAACGAGCAGCAAACGAGTCAAGGACCATCTGTTCTACAAAGAAATGAAACGCTGGGTTTTTCTAGGCACATTTCCCTCACAATCCTACCCTATCATCTGCAGGATCATCAAGTTCCATCAATGCTACATTAACACGCTATCTTTGTGGAGACAAAAGCCTTCCACCCATTACTTCCTCCTGATCTAATTTGCTTTGTGTTCCCTATTTTCCGCAACCTGCTGCGACTTAGGTGGTGAGGATTGCTGTTCCAAATGCTTTGACATGTTGCTTCGGTTTGTTTTTGAATTACACCAAACATTCTTTCCAATGAAAGAAAAATAAAATAGCTTTGGAGGTACACCAGCTGGTCTCACTTGACCCCCCCAAAATGTGGGATCAGGCCATCGTATTTTGCTGAGGATGGAATTGAAAGATAGACATGTGGCTTGGTGACGAAGTTCACCAAACAGAAGCAGCCTTGTGAAGGAAAACAAAACAAAAAATTGGCGGGAACTGTTCAAGGTGAATACAAAGGTTGGCAGGATTAAGCTTGTAGGCTGAGCCGAGCACCCAATTAAAATTGGCATTGTTAATTAGATTTGTGCACAAATAGCTTTCCAGCCGTCTCTGCCAATTTTATGAGTAGACGATTTAGCTGAATTGCTATGAAATGGTATAGGGTCTCCTCCTTGAGCAAGGGGCTGGACTAGAAGACCTCCAAGGTCCCTTCCAGGTCTATTCTATTCTATTCTATTCTATTCTATTCTATTCTATTCTATTCTATTCTATTCTATTCTATTCTATTCTATTCCATATTTTCTATTCTATTCTATTCATCCCATCCCATCCCATCCCATCCCATCCCATTTTCTATTCTATTCTATTCTATTCTATTCTATTCTATTCTATTCTATTCTGTTCTGTTCTGTTCTGTTCTGTTCTGTTCTGTTCTATTCTATTCTATTCTATTCTATTCTATTCTATTCTATTCTATTCTATTCTATTCTATTCTATCTCTGTTATTCTGTTCCATTCCATTCCATTCCTCTCCATTCCATTCCATTCCATTCCATTCCATTCTATTCTATCCCATCCCATCCCATCCCATCCATCCCATCACATCACATTCTCTATTCTGTTCTGTTCTATTCCAATATTCTATTCTATTCTGTTCTGTTCTATCGCTGTTA
The DNA here is from genome assembly GCA_024509115.1 of Crotalus helleri. Taxonomy (NCBI): domain Eukaryota; kingdom Metazoa; phylum Chordata; class Lepidosauria; order Squamata; family Viperidae; genus Crotalus; species Crotalus helleri. Next base: position 50,738 of record JAKSXO010000244.1, read on the forward strand.
TTCTGTAAGAGCAGGCAGAGCTAAGGAGTGGAGTTAAACAAGATTAATATCAGGCAGAAAACACCAGGACCTTATACTGAGTTGCAGCAGAGAAGATTTATTCAAGCTGATGCACAAGAATGTAGTCAACTAATTTTCAGCAGTAAATTGATGCTAGATAAATGTCAAAGAAATTCAGGAGGGGGTTGAATTTAGACCACTTGTGGCAATGTAAGAAGTCTAAGCTGATGACACATTTAACTCTGCCCCCTAGCTCTTTCTGCTTTACAATTACTCAAAGAATAGGACTAATTCCCAAATATTTTTCAAAGTCAGGGCTTCTCTTTATAATTGGGACATGATTACTGTTACTGAAAAAGCTCCTTGGGAGCAGTTGTTTTTGTTATTTATCTTGCTGTGGTGGCGCAGTGGTTAGAATGCAGTATTACAGGCTAACTCTGCCCACTGCCAGCAGTTCGATTCTCACTGGCTCAAGGTTGACTCAGCCTTCCATCCTTCCGAGGTGGGTAAAATGAGGACTCAGATGGTTGGGGACAATGAGCTAACTCTGTAAACCTCTTAAAGAAGAAGATGGATTGAAGAAATAATAGACCAACCCATAGACTGGAAACCAGAGATCTTTTTGCTGGGTATTTTAAACAGAAAATATACTAAAGAAATACAGTACTTAATTTTACATATAATAACAGCAGCAAGAATAGCATAAGCACAGTTCTAGAAAAATGAGAATATACCATCAGAGGAAGAAGTGATAAGAAAAATCCTGGACTGTGCTGAGATGGACAAATTAACGAAAGAGATAAAAGAAAAGGAAGACACAGAGTACTATCTAATATGGAATGAGTGGTATGACTGGTTGGAGACTAGAAATAATAGAGGAGAATAAATGTGGGAAGGTCAAAAGTGAAAATGTGTGTATAATAATGTATAATAATAATAATATGTATTACTCTTAATATGAAGTATAGTATGAAGGAAGAAAAATGCAAATAAGAAACAACAGGGCAACAAGGACAAATATTCTGAAGAAGAATAAGGGGGGGAAATGTAAATAATAGAAAATTACCGTTATGAAATCGCTGTTAAAAAAAGGGGAGGAGTATATACTGTATGTGTATGTGTGTTATGTTTTGTTTTGTTGGTTTAAAAATAAAAAATTAAAATTAAAAAAAAACTGCTTAAAGAGGGCTGTGAAGTGCATGTAAGACTAAGTGCTATTGCTGTATTAATCAATTTATATTGCAACCCAAACATAACTCCTTCTCTTAATACTGAAATGAAAAACTGGATAAACTATTTGTGCAAAAAAAAATAAAAATTCAGCCTGATGGACTCCTGTCCAGCAAAATTTGGATGTAATAGACAAAATAATTATTCAAGGTTCATCTCTAAAGAACAGATGAAGTCTGTTGCTTCAGAAGTCGTCTTGGCAATTAACATAATTTACGCCATTTGGCTAACTGCTTAATTGGCTTATTTGCATCCATTGAGTTATGCGAAAATAATGCCAATGACAAAGTGACATAAAGGGTGACATTATAGCCATGATGGAATTTTCCAGCTGCATAAAAAACGATTGGATTTTGTTCTTTACATAAATTTGGATTTAACAGACACTTGGATTCAATGGACACATCTTTTCCCCCATCTGGTTTGTAAAACTGAAGAGTTGCAATGTATAGGAGAATTAAGTTGTTCACAGTCAGCCTCGGACTATCTGATCACAACATGCAAGCACTCCACGCTCTATCCGCGGCTTACTTATTTCGCAAGGTATGATTACAGCAGGACTATAGGGGAGGCACGGTGAATTGATGACATCTCTGTGAAAGCAGAACTGATGTCCACACCGAAAATCGACCTGCAGGTGAGTAGATCAGTTCTTTGGAACCTCTCTGGAGAAAGAATAGAATAGAATAGAACAGAACAGAATAGAATAGAACAGAATAGAATGGAGAATGAAATAATAATAAAATAGAATTAATAGAAGAGAAGGGAAGAGAAGAGAAGAGAAGAGGAAGAGAAGAGAATGGAGAATGAAATAAGAATAGAATAGAATAGAATAGAAGAGAAGAGAAGAGAAGAGAAGAGAGGAGAGAATGGAGAATGAAATGAGAAGAGAAGAGAAGAGAAGAGAAGAGAGGAGAGAATGGAGAATGAAATAAGAAGAGAAGAGGAAGAGAAGAGAATGGAGAGTGAAATAAGAATAGAATGGAATAGAAGAGAAGAGAAGAGGAAGAGAATGGAGAATGAAATAAGAATAGAATAGAATAGAATAGAAGAGAAGAGAAGAGAAGAGAAGAAAAGAGAAGAGGAGAGAATGGAGAATGAAATGAGAAGAGAAGAGAAGAGAGGAGAGAATGGAGAATGAAATAAGAAGAGAAGAGAAGAGGAAGAGAAGAGAATGGAGAGTGAAATAAGAATAGAATGGAATAGAATAGAATAGAATAGAAGAGAAGAGAAGAGAAGAGAATGGAGAATGAAATGAGAAGAGGAGAGAATGGAGAATGAAATAAGAAGAGAAGAGAAGAGAGAATGGAGAATGAAATAAGAATAGAAGAGAAGAGAATGGAGAATGAAATTAGAATAGAATAGAATAGAATAGAATAGAATAGAATAGAGAAGAGAAGAGAAGAGTTGGAAGGGACCTTGTTGGTCATCTAGTCCAACCCCCTGCCCAAACAGGAGACCCTACACCATCTCTGACAGATAGCAGTCCAGTCTCTTCTTGAAAGCTTCCAGTGATGAAGCTCCCACAACATCTGAAGGCAGTCTGTTCCATTGGTTGATTGTTTTCACTGTCAGAAAGTTTCTCCTTATTTCTAAGTTGAATCTCTCTTTGATCTGCTTCCATCCATTATTCCTTGCCTGGCCTTCAGGTGCTTTGGAAAACAGGTTGACCCCCTCCTCTCTGTGAGACCTCCTCAAATATTGGAATACTGCTATCTTGTCTCCCCTGGTCCTTCTTTTCTCTAGACAAGCCACGCCCAATTCCTGCAACCGTTCTTCATATATTCATATATATCATCTCATCTCATCTCATCTCATTTCTTTCTTTCTTTCTTTCTTTCTTTCTTTCTTTCTTTCTTTCTTTCTCTCTCTCTCTCTCTTTCTTTCTTTCTTTCTTTCTTTCCCTCTTTCTTTCTTTCTCTCCCTCTTCCTCCCTCCCTCCCTCCCTCTCCCTCCCTCCCTCCCTCCCTCCCTCCCTCCCTCCCTCCCTCTCTCTCTCTCTCTCTCTCTCTCTCTCTCTCTCTCTCTCTCTCTCTCTCCCATTGTTATAATTTCAAATTAACTCCCAATGATGCTTTTAAGGGACATTTTCCTGGCCCTCTGACTCCCAAATTTTTGAATTATATCTGTGAAATCCTTCCAGTGCTTGATTCTGAACACTTGGTAAAATCCTATCTTTTTCCTTTCGGTTCAATCAGCGTAATAACATTTCTCCCATTTCCTAAATGTGTAATTTATCTAATAAAATAATTGTTATTAATGCTGCTTATATTATTATTTCATGTCACTGTTCATTTTCCTGCTGCTGGGTAGTATTTTAAATCATATTAATTTTCATTAGAAATGCTAATTAGTGAGCAGTTCTAAGGTTTTAATAATTTTGTAATGCTGTGCGTTTCTAATTGGGGGGGCTTCATTAATTTCGATCAGCACATAATCAGCTACATAACTAAGTTCTTCAGCTAAAAAATTCCCATTTTCCTGACAGATAGCTTAGATAACTGTTTGTGCAGGAAAACAAGCTAGAGAGAACTGAAATAAATCCATGAACCCAATCAATTTGCTGCAGTTTTTGTTCCTAAAATAGAATTTCAGCACAATAGAACTAAGGGGTATCCCACGCTGTATTTTATTCCTTTTAATTAGATAAGTAAACTTGCTGGATAACAATTTCAATCGGCTCCAGGCCAGGATGCAAGACTAGGTCCTATGAATAGTATGAATAATAACAGTTGGAAGGGACCTTAGAGGTCTTCTAGTCCAACCCCCTGCTCAGGCAGGAAACCTTATTCCATTTCAGACAAATGGCTGTCCAGTCTCTTCTTTAAAACCTCCAGTGTTGGAGCATTCACCGCTTTTGAAGGCAAGCTGTTCCGTTGATAAATTGTTCTAACTGTCAGGAAGTTTCTCCTTAGTTCTAGGTTGCTTCTCTACTTGATTAGTTTCCATCCGTCGCTTCTTGTCCTGCCTTCAGGGACTTTGGAGAATAGCTTGACTCCCTCTTCTTTGGAGCAGCCCCTGAGATATTGGAACACTGCTATCCTATCATCCCTCGTCCTTCTCTTCATTAAACTAGACATCCCCAATTCCAGCAGCCGTTCCTTATATGTTTTAGCCTCCAGACCTCTAATCATCTTTGTTGCTCTTCTCTGTACTCTTTCTAGAGTCTCAGCATCTTTTTTACATTGTGGTGACCAAAACTGGATGCAGTATTCCAAGTGTGGCCTTACCAAGGCATTGTAAAGTGGTATTAACACTTCACATGATCTTGATTCTGTCCCTCTGTTGATGCAGCCCAGCACTGTGTTGGCTTTTTTGGCAGCTGCAGCACACGGCTGGCTCCCATTTAAGTGATTGTCCACCAGGACTCCGAGATCCCTTTCATAGTTACTACTATTGAGCAAGGAACATCATCAGGGCTAGAAGGGAGTTGGGTTAGTGGAGAGGAGGAAGAGGAGGAGAAGGAGGAGGAGAAGGAGGAGGAGGAGGACTGTGGGGTCCTGGGTGCCCTCTGAGCTTCGTGGTTTTCTTGCAGACGTTTCATGACCCAATTAGGGAACATCATCAGGGCTAGAAGGGAGTTGGATTTGTGGAGATGAGGAGGAGGAGGAGGAGGAGGAGAAAAGAGAAACAAAGAGAAGTGAGAAGAAGGGAAGAGGGAAGGGGAACGGAAAAGGGAAGGGGAAGGGGAAGAGGAAGAGGAGGGAGGTCTGAGCTTGGTGGTTTTCTTGCAGATGTTTCATGACCCAACCAGGTAACATCATCAGTGCTAGAAGGGAGTGGGGTTTGTGGAGAGGAGGAGGAAGAGCAAGAGCAAGAGGAGAAAAGAGAAGCAAAGAGAAGCAAAGAGAAAGGAGGAGAAGGGAAGGGGGAGGGGAGGGGAAGAGGAAGAGGAAGAGGAAGAAGGTCCTTGGTGCTCTCTGAGCTTGGTGGTTTTCTTGCAGATGTTTCATGACCCTACTAGCATCATCAATGCTAGAAGGAAGTGGATTTCCTCCCATTTTATGTCCTTGTGTCTTACCCTGTCAGTATTGCTGGGAGTAGCCTACTTAACATTTGAGAGGCACTCCACAGGTTAAGAATACTTCCCATCCCTTCTGTATTTAACCCAAACTTGTTCTTAAGTCAGAACTTTTGCTTACAAATAGGCTGCCTACGATTAAAAATGGTGGGCGACATTTATTTATTTACTTATTAAAATTTATAAACCGCCCCACTCCCGCAGGACTCTGGGAGGCTAACAATAAAAACACAACATAACATTAACAAAACCAACAGTACAAGAACAGTCATCCAGGGGTCCGATTTTATAAACCCCAGGCCTGCCGGAAAAGCCAGGTCTTAAGCAGCTGGCGGAAAACCAACAGGGTGGGAGCGGTCCTAATCTCCGGGGGGAGCTGGTTCCAAGACGTGGGCGCCATCACAGAGAAAGCCCTCCCCCGCGGCCCCCGCCAAATGGCACTGCTTGGCCGACGGGACCTGAAGGAGGCCCAGCCTGTGGGATCTAACCGGACGAAGGGAACTATGAGGTAGTAGGCGGTCTCGCAAATAGCCTGGCCCTGAGCCATATAGGGCTTTCTTTGTCTTTCCTTGAGCCACACAAAACACTGAAGCCATACCATGTTTTCACGACCTACAGGAGCTGCACATTTTGAATATCCAGCCTGTTTTTAGAGGTTTTTAGGGGGGTTCTGAAAGTGTTGTGAATTGTCAAGGTTTTGTCAGCTCAAGGAAGGACAAGGCCATCCTCTATTTTTAGAAACAGGTTCTCTGTTTATAAGTACGAGTTCTGACTTAAATACAAATTTGGGTTAAAGACAGAGTTAGGGAATGGAACTCGTTCTTAACCTGGGGAATGTCTGTAAAACAGTAACTTAGACAAGCCAAGCAAGTAAAAGGCCTAGTTTGACAATTAGCTTCTGAGTCCCCTTAGAAAGTAATATAGTATAATAGTGTGGAAAGAAAAATCTTCCCCGGGTCTAGTCCAAGCTGGGAATAAACAAAATGGAGACTACTTTAAAAAGAAGGTTCTTATTTATTTAGCTGCCAGAAACGTCAGTGACAGCAGCGTGTTTCTGACCACATGGATCTGGGAGTGGTGGGTTTTTATACCTTCTTGGGCTTTGGTGTTTGGAGTTGTTCCTGTTCCAGTGGCATGAACTTTGACCTGAGCTTTGGAGCGTATCCTTTTTGTATTCTGATGATGGTGGGTTAATCCTATCATGTCCTAAAGGTCATGTCCTGCTTCCCTGGGGCTGTGGATGATGGCTATGTCCTGTGTTGGATTTTTTTGGGGCGAGAGGTTGTTGGTGATCTTTGTCTTTCTAATCCAGGGGTATCAAACTGCCAGCCCGTGGGCCGGACGCGTCACGTGGAAGCCACGCCCACCCCATTGCCGGCAATGGCAAAACCGGCCCGATACGTTGCACGACATCATGTGATGTCACGAGTTTTTCATGCCTGTTCTAATCCAATCGGCTCCAAGCTTCCTGGCTCCAGTCTTTCTGAAAGGTGATCAAATCTGCATTTTTACAGAGCTGGTTTCTGCAAAGACCTGGGGGGGGGTGATTTCTGCCTCAGATTTTCTATCATTCCATTGGGGAAATATATTCTGCTTTTTTTTTAATATCCCCTGAACTATTTCTTTCTCTGGGTGGGGGGGGGTGATGTCTTCCTACAATAGACAACCAGGAAATGGTGAGTTCCAGTCCTGCCTGAGGCATAAAGCTTCAGGCCTCAGGAGGAAAGACACCACTCTTCCCAAGATCATTCTAACATACCCTTGTTGTTAGTTGCGAAGTCGTGTCCGACCCATCACAACCCCATGGACAATGTTCCTCCAGGCCTTCCTCCATCTTCTGGAGTCCATTGAAGCTTACGCCTACTGCTTCCGTGACTCCATCCAGTCACCTCATTCTCTGTCGTCCCCTTCTTCTCTTACCCTCCATCTTTCCCAGCATCAGGCTCTTCTCCAGTGAGTCCTTCCTTCTCATTAGGTGGCCAAAGGACTTGAGTTTCAACTTCAGGATCTGGCCTTCTAAAGAGCAGTCGGGGTTGATCTCTTCTAGGACTGACCGGTTGGATCACCTTGCAGTCCAGGGGATTTGCAGGAGTCTTCTCCAGCATCACAGTTCAAAGGCCTCAATTCTTTGGCACTCAGCCTTTCTTATGGTCCAGCTTTCTGTACAGTCCTACACTTATGGGAAATTTTGAACAGTCCCAAACTTATGGAAAACTTTCATTTTGGAATCACAGTCATTTTGAAGTGGTTTTTTTTTTTTTTACATAATGTAAATATTCAGTACATTAACTTGCTGATCTAACAGGAGTACTTTAGGTGGAATCTCATTTTATCAGCATGATGGACTTTGCATGCGGCAGTCCACATTTCTGCAGCTTATTTGCTTAATGGCATTATTATGCAAATAGCTCAAATGACATAATAAGGCCATTTCTGTAATTATGCCCCTTGCATCAATTTCCAGCACTTGCGTCGATTTATGTGATTGGAGTAAATTTGGCCTCATGTAAACTATACAAATGTACTGGTCCTCTGGCTGATTTGAGGGCCTTTCTTCAAAAACAAACACCCCACTTGTTTTGGGGTGTTAAAATGAAATTTCAGTGTCATGTTTTATGGTGAAGTTCTCCTATGTACTGTAATCCACTTAGCGATACTTTGCAACAGTATTATTTACTGATTTACAATGCTGTATACTCATCTTTCTCCTAGGAATTTAAGATAGCATAAAAAGGGAAACCAACCACTCTATCTCTTCAACTATCAATCAGAATAGAGTTGGAAGGAACCTGGGAGGTCTTCTAGTCCAGCCCCCTGCTCAAGCAGGATATACTATTTCAGACAAGCGAGTGTCCAACCTCTTCTTAAAAACTTCCAGTGATGGAGCGCCCACAATTTCTGGAGGCAACTTCTGTTCCACTGGATAATTGTTCTCACTGTCAGGAAGTTTCTCCTTAATTCCAGGTTGCTTCTCTCCTTGATCAGTTTCCACCCATTGTTTCTTTGTCTTGCCTTCTGGTGCTTTGGCGAATAAGCTCACCCCCTCTTCTTTGTGTCATTATATATTGAAACACTGCTATTGTGTCTCCCCTGTTTCTTCTTTTCTTCAGACTAGCCAAACCCAAGTCCCGTAGCCGTTCTTTGTATGTTTTAGCCTCCAGGCCTTGGATCATCTTAGTTGCTCTCCTTTGAATTTTTTTCCAGACTCCCAACATCTTTTTTTGTGATAAGGTGACCAAAATTGGCTGCAGTATTCCAGGGGTGGCCTCACTAGGGTTTTATAAAGCGGTACTAATATTTCACATGGTCTTGATTCTATGCCTCTGTTTATGCAACCCAGGATTGTATTAGCTTTGTTGGCTGCTGCTGCTGCACACGACTGGCTCATATTTAAGTGGTTGTCCATTAGGACTCCAAGGTCCCTCTACCAGTTGCTGTTTTGGAGCCAACTACTCAGAGGACAACCACCCTGTGTTTTCATGGCTGAAGGATCCCTTTGAACTTTACTTATCTGGTCATCCAACACTTTGTGGTCTAGTGGTTAAGGTGCTGATCTAGAAAACCAGGAGACTGTGAGTTCTAGTTCTGCCTTTGGCACAAAAGCCAGTTGGGTGTCTTTGAGCCAATCCCCAGGAGACTGTGAGTTCTAGTTCTGCCTTTGGCACAAAAGCCAGTTGGGTGTCTTTGAGCCAATCCCCAGGAGATTGTGAATTCTAGTTCTGCCTTTGGCACAAAAGCCAGTTGGGTGACTTTGAGCCAATCCTCAGGAGACTGTGAATTCTAGTTCTGCCTTTGGCACAAAAGCCAGTTGGGTGACTTTGAGCCAATCCCCAGGAGACTGTGAATTCTAGTTCTGCCTTTGGCACAAAAGCCAGTTGGGTGTCTTTGAGCCAATCACCAGGAAACTGTGAATTCTAGTTCTGCCTTTGGCATAAAAGCTAGTTGGGTGTCTTTGAGCCAATCCCCAGGAGACTGTGAGTTCTAGTCCTGCTTTAAGCATGAAAACCAGCTGGGTGACTTTGAGTCAGTCCCTCATTCTCAGCCCAACCTACCTCCCAGGGTTTTTTGTTGTTGTGGAGAAAATAAGAGGAGGGGGGTGTATTGGATACGTTCGCTGCCTTGAGTTATTTGAAAAAAAAAAAACGGATAAAGATGGGGAATAAATAAATTGTGTGTGTGTGTGTGTGTGTGTGTGTGTATCTCTGTATATAGTCTTATCTATCTTTCACCAATCTGGCTTCTGTTTGGCTAGCATTTTTTTTTAAAAAAAAATAATAATACACGGGGTGGACAACTGTATAAATTTTGGCAAATCAATAAAATAAATAAATCGATTTGGTAAAATTCATCTCAAAGTGCTTTTCTATATATATATATGTATGTATGTATGTATGTATGTGTGTATATATATATATATATATATATATATATATATATATATATATATATATATATATATATATAATATGGCAAAGGATTGCTTGATTATTACTGCATTTGTTTATTTATTTTTATTTTTAAATTTTTATTAAGTACAAAGAAAGAAAGGATTAAAAACATTGAACATGGTAAATCGTCTTTGACTGAGATCTCAGTCCATATTATACATTAATTACATATAATATATCTATATACAAACTATACATTTCTGGTCTCTATCTCAGTTTATCTCTTTACTGTGACCTCCATTTTTTTCCCTCCATCTATAAAATTTATTCCATATTTGATAAAATTCTGTTTCTTCCTGATTTTTTAATCTTTTAGTTATCCTATCTAGTTCTGCGCAATACATAATTTTCTTTATTAGTGCTTCCCCACTCGGTACTTCCGTTGCTTTCCACTTTTGAGCAAATAGTATCCTTGCTGCTGTGACCACATGGATAATTAAATATGTGTCCTCTTTATTTACATTTTTCTCTAGTATTCCTAATAGTAATGTCTCTGGTTTGTATTGAATGTTTTGCCTAGACATTTCTATTGCCCAATCCCAGACCATACGCCAATACACTTGTGCTTCTCTACATGTCCACCATACATGAAAAAAGGTAACCTTTTCTTTGTTACACTTCGAACACATAGAAGAATATCCGTTATAC